>JAOBRD020261478.1:11991-23649 GCA_027575215.2 Hydrozoanthus sils
GTTAGTAAGGATTTGTTGATAACAACTACACTGGTTACTTAGGAATTGTTGATAACAACTACACTGGTTAGTAAGGATTTGTTGATAACAACTACACTGGTTACTTAGGAATTGTTGATAACAACTACACTGGTTAGTAAGGAATTGTTGGCAACAACTACACTGGTTAGTAGGGATTTGTTGATAACAATTACACTGATTAGTAAGGGTTTGTTGATAACAACTACACTGGTTAGTTAGGATTTGTTGATAACAACTACACTGGCTAGTAAGGATTTGTTGATAACAACTACACCGGCTTGTAAGAATCTGTTGAAAAAAACTACGCTGGCTTGCCAAGGCTTGTTGCGTACAGTTACATGGTTTGTAAAAACTGTTAGTAACAACTACACTGGCTTGTAAGGATTTGCTGAAAACAACTACACTGGCTTACCAAGGCTTGTTGCTTACAGTTACATGGTTTGAAAAAAACTGTTAGTAACAACTACACTGGCTTGTAAGGATTTGTTGAAAACAACTACACTGACTTGTCAAACTTGTTGCTTACAGTTAACTGGTTTATAAAATCTGTTAATAACAGCTACACTGGCTTGTTAGGGCTTGTGGAAAAAGAAATGGTCAGACCTACTGAGAAAAAAGTAAAACTCTCTTAAAACGTTTTGTATAAAAAATATGGGCTTTAGTTTGGTGAATTTGTCGATACAACTGGGACTGAAAAGGTTGATGGTATCAGAACTTGTGACTAGTGATGCAGGGTTTTAGAAAACTTTATATCACCAAGCTTATGGGTGTTCCGCTGACCAGTCCTTGTTTTATTGATTTTCTTAAAGATGTTGATGGCCTTCCTCTGCAAGTGTTTCGCTCGTCGGCAGAAAATGACTGGATCCTAGTTACTTACAGACAGGTGACTACTTAGGCTTACCGGAAAAAAGATGACAAGATTTACCGCAATTACCTCACCATTTAATAGAGATTCAAGATTCAGGTTTAGAGATTTGTTATTGCGTATATATTGTAAGATTTTACAGTTTTCTATAGCTCTCTCCCGCAAGTAGCTTAGGTTTCTCTAGGCGGGGGGAGTTTTGAGATCATAGCACAAAAAAAATTACATCATTTAGGATTGATTGCAATAGTTCTGTTTACCTTCATGAAGATATGGTAGATTTTCAAAGGTTAGCCAATGATAATAATAACTTTTACAATATCACAATTAGCACCTTTCTCATTTTACTGCCGTTGCCCTGCCTATAGTTCTTACTTGGATCGATCTTTAAGGGAATTTCACATTCTTTTGCAACAAAGCGATGCCTGTTTTCATACGTCCAATACGATTTTTAATCAACCTTGTCAGTAACGACATTGACTCATACATCTGTTCCTTCTGGCTCAAGGCGATTAAATATGAGCTGTTCTCGTTTTCATTATGAAGTAAATGTGAAAGCGATCTTTTACATCTAGCTACGCATTTCATAGTTTTATTCCAAACTTACATAGCTTGATTCGAAACATACCATTCTGTAAACAGCAGTTTTCTTTTTTTAATATTAATCCTAGTCTGTTTTTTTATGTACTCTAGTCTTAAAACTGTATTGTAGAATTTACATAGAAGAGCAGCCTAGTGGAATGTTAATTAGCCTTTGTTATTATAATAATAACAATAATAATAATAGTAGTAGGAATAATTATAATTATAATTATAATTATTATTGTCTTTATTATTATTATTATTATTTTATTAATATATTAATATTCATTACGACAGGCAAACCCTGAGGGACCAGATTTTGTCACGAAATTCAAATCAGTTGAAAAATCAATGCTTGTCAAGTTTGCTTCTCTCAACTTGACTGCCAAACAAGAAGCAATTGCAAGTTTTCAGCAGTTTGTGCTGGATATTTTTTATAGGTGAGTAACTGTTTAGATTTAAAGGCTAAATAAAAAAAAACATTCCAAAAAAGATGGCGGCTATGCATTTTATCACAATGCATTGCAAACTAAATTCTGTGAGTTACAATATTAATTAATTAATTAGTTAGTTTTAATGTACTAATAAAATTAATTAATTAGTTTGTTTTAACGTAAATAAATTAGTTAGCATTATAATTACTATTTAAACATTATTATCATGAACCCGTCAATTTTATTTTAGAGCGTATATTAACTTATTTTATTCGGGTGAAGAGCCATTCTATTGATATACCATAATAAAGCCGCCTTATTACTATTATTATTATTATTATTATTATTATTATTAGTAGTAGTAGTAGTAGTAGTAGTAGTAGTAGTAGTAGTAGTTGTTGTTGTTGTTGTTGTTGTTGTTGTTGTTGTTGTTGTTGTTGTTGTTGTTGTTGTTGTTGTAGTTGTAATAGTAGTATATAGTTTTGTTTGAGAAACAAGAATCTATTTTAAGAGCCTTTATTGCCTCTAAATAAATTTGTGAGAACATGTTTAGACTAACTTGCAAAAATGCGGGTTCTTACTTGCGGGTTTAACTGTACCTTATATGGTTATATTATCTAGCTTGGGTGAGCAACCGGCAATGCCAGCAATCCTTTTACCCCTAGAGACGGTCCCAGAAGATGACCAACTTGATACCAAGCCACGTTCCCTCCCAAAAGGTATTGACTGTTTCCGTATTTTCTACTATGAGTAAACAGGATTTTTTGTCATATGTGCATTATTCGTAGCACGTTTTACCTAGAGATGCCAAAGACAAGAGACAAAGCGGCGATGCTGGTGTCCTGAACAAAAGTCCTCAGCAAAACTCTTTTGTTCGAGAGCACCAACATGGCCGCTATGACGTCAGATGAACCCCGACAATTTCTCGTTGAGATAACGAACGATTTGTCTGTCAAGAGTGAAAACAAATCACTCAAAAGCTGTGCAGCAGTTATCCACAGTATTTTATTTTTAAACTGCCTTTTGACCCTTGGTAATTATCCTTTCAACTAATATAGAAAGAACATTTTGAGTTTTAACCCCGGTAACGATTGTCCCTCAGTTCCAGGGAATTGAGTTTTTTACCAGGCGACAGATTTCTTGTCTGATCATAAAGGATCAAAAAGTCATCAAGAGATACTTTTCTTTACAGCAGCAAAATCACCCAAGGAGACTGGGCGACCAGAGGTAACTGGAACGCAGATAAGGGCAGAACTTAACGCAGTTTCATTGGTTCTTAGTGCATCGGGCCGCCATTTTGGTAAAGTGAACATTAATGGTAAGTTCTACGTCAATTTGAATGTCTTGTAAATTGATCATTCCGAAAAAGATGACAGCCTGTTTGTTTACCCACAATTCCTAGCGTGTAAATTTCCAAAATTGCCCATAAAAACGCAAAGAGAGTAACCTCAAACCCAAAATTTGGCACACACAATGTTGTTAGTGCAAGGAAGATTTTTACCAACTGTCACCTTCCCTGAGTTTCTTATAGCGGTGTAAAGCTCGCAATGCATTGTGGTAAAATGTAAAGCCGCCGTCTTTTTTGGAATGGTAAACTGACAGTTAATCTATCTATAGAGTTCTATCTACAAACCTAAAGACGAGCAACCTACATTATGTAATAACTAAAAACGAGTCCTTTCTGCCAATAGTTCTTCCATATTCTGATGGTTATCCTTGAGGGGGAGGGGGGGGGCGCGTTTCACATTGCATTTTGATTGGTAGTGAGGGAGTTGAAATATTGAGTACAATCACGAAACCGTTCCTCGTGACCAGGCGCAAGCGTAGCTTTGGTCTGCGGACAGTTTCTATAAAATATTCTCAAAAACATCGCCAAAACTCAAATTTCTCTAAATATCTAAAAATATTCAAATTGTTTCCTTTTTATTCAGTTTTTACTGAACTCAGTTTTTACGGACTGCGATGTACTCAAGAATACCATTAAAAGTCGCCGGTGGAACGTGCCCACATGCAGGGTCATCTTAAGGTTACTATCTTAAATCATTTAAACTAAATGAAGATAGAGACAGTGATTTAGTCGATTGCTATCTGTAGCATCTGCTCGGTCGGTGTAATAGGGACAGTTTTTGTTTTGCTTTCTTGTTTCAAGTAACATTGTTTTACATGGTCAGCTCTCGTTTGTTGAAACGATTAATCAGGACCTGTGAGATGTAAGCTGTTTATTTTCTATAAACGACGAGATATTCTGAAATGCCTTTCCCTTTTGTCGAAAAGATTTCATTGAAATGCTCGGATCATTCGAAGCTTACCAGCTTAAACAACCAGTATAAAAATGACGCTAACGCGTTGTCTGATATTTTAGGATTAAATGTCGACATTGATGTGCAAGATAAAAGTACAAACATTGCGGCAAAGTAAGTGTATTTACGTTTGAGTTGTACATTAGAAACACAGTTGAACGACAATATTTCGAAGTCCCAAGGAGAATAGTTCGAAGTAGAGGAAATAATTGGGGTAAACCAAAATACACTATATGGTTGTATGCAAAACCAAGGGAAACGAACATTAGTTCGAAATAACGATTACTTCAAAGTAACGTTGTTCAACTATACGATTTAAGAAACAACATCTTTCAAGATTTATTAAATGTATTTAATAAGTAGACCACGAGCAGTTCCCATTTTTTCTCTTTAGTTTATGGTACCCGGCAAATCAAGATGGCGGACGCGAAGCAAAGAGTAAAAATAGTGACTGTTCGTAATCTATTTAATTTAAGGTCTGAAAAAGTTTATATGCTAAAAGTTTTTATTGATTTCCCTTTTAGCAAATAGCTCTTTTCATTTTCATGACATGATATCTTTGAATCAAGAAGTGAAAGAAGTAAGACGGACAAACGTCTCGAAGGATTGGTTAGCAATAGATTAATCATGATATGATTTGCTTTGCAGATTGAAGGAATTCAGTATTAAAGATGTTACCAAAGACACCTTTTATCCAGAGGTATGACTAAAATGTACTCTTTAGCAATAATAGGAGGGATTTGTGTCAATCCAAGTTCATATGTTATAACTACCAAGCTTGTAAAACAGCAATGGAATCTGTACTGAAATCTCGTTCTCGAGACGTTTAAAGTCCTTATCAAGCTTATTTTTTTAAATTCCAGAAGAAAAGCAGAACCCTTTAATAATAGTAGTGTCAGTCAGGAAATTGTCACAGTTGACACGCATGGAGTATTTATTAATTCTCTGATCTTTTTCAGATTCTTTCACTTGACGACAACCGTTTGTTTGATTGCAAGGTTTGTGGCAAAAAGTGTCTATCGTGTTATGGATGCACGCGGGAAGTTGGGAGAGCACGAGAGAAACTTTTGAGTAGCACGAGACGAACTCCAAACACACGATAACTATGAACTAGTTCTTTTAGAACATTTGCTTGTTTGAAAGTGCAAAAAAAGCAACCTTGCGTTTAGATTGTCCAGCAATTACACGGCCGGCCGTGCGTCTTTCGAGTTATAGTGGAACGCTAATGAACGTTATATAAAAAGCGCGGAAAAAATTTCTATATATGTTGTAATAACTTGTAGAACTGTTGAAGATGACTTTAGAACTTTATCTCTGCTCTTCTTTCACAGATTACGTTCTTCAATAACACCTCGTCAAGTGAAGACCGCTCTACCTCGCCTGATTTGAGTGTTGAATTAGAACTGGGGAAAGTACGCTTTGTGTTCCTGAATCGTTTCGTTGCGTACCTTCAGGTTGGTCACAAGATGAGTTTAGCATCTTAGATACCTCTTTTTCAAGCCCTTATCACTGGAACCATCTACCTAACTATAGCAGCTGCATAGACCTACAATCGTTACAATTGTAAAGTGTCATTTTAAAACATTAATCTTATTTAATTGGTGCGAGCCCCGAAGGGCAAGCAGGGTAATTTTTGTACCCTAGTAGAGATCTCCCCGTACGTCTCTCAGATATGCCAGGTTAGTTTGGGACTTTCATGGTTCGAATGGATTTCGATGATGTAGTGTCCTTGGAAATTACCTTCCCCGTACGTCTCTCAGATATGCCAGGTTAGTTTGGGACTTTCATGGTTCGAATGGATTTTGATGATGTAGTGTCCTTGGAAATTACCTTCAACTGACTTTGGACACCTAGAAGACAACCAATGTTTGTCAGTTGCACGTTAGATGATCAGTTACGGGCGGCCGTTTTAGATTGCAGAATCAGTTTTTTTTTGTGGCTGGTTTTGGGCAGTTTACTCAGGGCTGTAACTTACCTATGATATCTCCTAGTTGATAGATGGTTTAGTACTGTAAATAGCTTAGCTAAGTATTTTGCTTTAGAATTCCAAATCATTTTCAAACTAATTCTGTGCCTAACGTCTGTCCCCTTATAAGAAAACTCCAAACAACGTAGTCATTAACAGTCATCATCACCATCATCATCATCATCATCACCATCATCCTCACCATCATCACCATCATTATCATCATCATCATCACCGCCATCATCATTACCATCATCATTACCATCATCATCATCATTATCACCATCATCCTCACCATCATCATCACCATCATCATCACCATCGCCATCATCCTCACCATCATCCTCACCATCATCATCACCATCATCATCGTCCTCACCATTATCTTTGTTGTACTCTTATTAGAAATACTTTATTGGAGTTTAGCATTTCAGTTTATTTTCAAAAAATTTATTGGTACCTGTTTTATCTTCTTGTTGTTGTCAGAACTTTATTCAAGCTCTTGCAAGTAGCGAAACCACGGCCTACGCACAAGACGTTACAAAGCAAGTTATCAAGACAAAGGTAGTATCAACTTAGATTGAATAGAACTGGAAGCGTTTGAGTTGTTTTAACATGAAAAAAGTGCGATACTTTTATTAGTTGTTCCAGTTGTTTCAGATTAACGATGCGGATAAGGATTGTTAACTTTGTTTCATTGTTTTAATCCTCCGTGTCCTGTTTCGAATAATCTGAGTCTGGACGAGTTTGCTTGGATTCTAAAATCCTTTAATGATGACGACAGATCGAAGTCAGAGTATAACCTGTCAGAGTATAAACTGTAACACCACAAAGAAAAGTACGCTTGTTCTCTCTTTGTGGTGTTACAGTGTTTGAAAAATACAAAAGTGATAAAGTAAAAATAAAAACTTCAAAGCTGCACACGTAGCAAGTAAAGAAGCATGTACTCACTCCCAAAATTGGCGTCACTCTGTCTCAGGACCTACTCTGCTAAAAGCAAAATAAAGATAAGATTATGCGGTCTGATTAAAAAAACAACTTCAAATTTCTATTACAAATTCTTATTCTTTTTCACGAATTTTTCCCCTGATGAAGGCAGGAGTTCGGCCGAAACGTTGGGATTTAAGATTTTTACATCAACTTTTATATCCTAAGTAACTTATTTTGTAATTTTTTAACTTTTCACCAGGATACAGGATGAATTTTAACTCTTTTGGCAATAATTATGCTATCGTTTTTTCCATCATCAACTAACACAAGGTTTTCAGTCCTCTGATATGTACACTTTAAGCTGGCTTATAATCCAACTAAGTAAATACTTTAAGAATCGAGTATGCATTCTAGAAAAGAAGTTAAAACACATGAAAAAAAGTGTTTCTGTAGTATGCATTGGATACTTATATTTGAGCAGTCGAAGTAAGACCAGAAAAAAGCTTTTGTGTGTGAAATTTCCTGTTTTGACATTAATTTTTGTTGTTCTTTGTTATGTCAAACTATTTACGTTTCTCCGTAGGCCAAACATATTCAGAGCCAGGGAACCAAGATTGGACTCAATATCACGATCCGAGCACCAACGCTCGTTATTCCCTGCCATTCGCAATCACGTGACATGCTGGTGGCCGACCTTGGTCACGTGCGAATAACCAACTCTTTTTCAAAATCCAGTGTTGGGCTCTTTGAAGATATGAATGTAGATCTGAAGTCATTCCAAGTAAAAGGGTATGTTTACTATGGTTGAACCTTGCCTAACTTTTATCTTACTATATAGATACTGTGGGGGAGGAGGGAGGGGGTCTATGGTTGAGCATTGGCTAAATTTAACCTTACTATGTAGATACTGTGGGGGAGGAGGGAGGGGGGTCTATGGTTGCTAGCGGCCCTATGAGTCACTTAGGCTCTAGAAAGGATTTAGCTTAGCTTCATGTTTTTCGAAATATGTGCATGTTTCGATCAATGTGATCATCTTCAGAGAGTTCAACTCTGACATGCTGCACGTCAGCACGTCAGTGTTGAACTCTCTAAAGATGACCACATTATGTTTTTGTTATTGGCTTCAGGCAATGTTGTTTGTTGGAGTTAACATTCTTTAATTCAAATTTTTCCCTATAAAAATATGCACAAATCTCTAAGAAAAATGTCATTTCTTGCGAGTTATTTAGAGTTGATTTAATGATCACAGAGAATGATTTCCGACGTTTCTCTTAGTCATGAATTTTTGTAAAATTGGTATTTTTTTCATCTTGATGGAAAAAGCCCTGTCAATTCCCTAACACACTCGGCATTTACTGAAATAGTTTTAGCTGTGCTTTCGGTTTTCGTTTATCGAGAAACCAAAAGTTTTATTTATTTCGACACACAATTAATTTCATTTCAATTGTTCAGATCCTCAGATCAACAAAAGCATTTGACAGATTACATCATAGAACCAATCAGGCTGGATCTCTCTGTTAAAAGAAAACTTCAATCATCAAGAAAGAGCATTCCACTTGTGGATGTAAAGGCAAAGCTAGAATCAATTAAGGTACGTTTGAAGTAGTTCTGCATTAAGGTGCCGTTTCTCTTGGTGGCGGAGAGGTTGCAGTTGGTGCAGTGGTAAGACCTCTGCCTCCCAATCCGTAGGCCCCAAATCCTTAGGTCCCTGGTTCGATCCCCGGCCTGGTCGAGGGCTGAATACTCGAGAGACCTTCTTTCCCGCTAAAGGCCACCCAGCTTTCCATACTTGGGGGTCGGTAGATACATGGACCACTCTTTGATGTATTTATGTTTCCGGTCCGCTGGGGATAAAACTAATAACTGTAAGCGCCTTTTAGCGTATTCATATGGATAACTAGCTACCCTGATTTAAATAAAGTGTATTATTACCACTATTGTTTTAATTATTATTATTATTATTTTTATTATTTTTATTATTGTTCTTGTTGTTGTTGTTGTTGTTATTATTATTAAAACGCGACTTCTTCACTGTTTTCGCTTTTTCTTCTTTTTGGGCCACGTCTTCAAAACTTTCTGCTACTTTTCGCAGAGAACTGAACCGCAAATACATGGACCACTCTTTGATGTATTTATGTTTCCGGTCCGCTGGGGATAAAACTAATAACTGTAAGGCGCCTTTTAGCGTATTCATATGGATAACTAGCTACCCTGATTTAAATAAAGTGTATTATTACCATTATTATTATTATTATTATTATTATTAATATTTTTATTATTGTTCTTGTTGTTGTTATTATTATTAAAACGCGACTTCTTCACTGTTTTCGCTTTTTCTTCTTTTTGAGCCACGTCTTCAAAACTTTCTGCTACTTTTCGCAGAGAACTGAACCGCAAATTTCTTCATAGACATTCTTTTTCGCCATCTCTAACACAAATGTTGACAAAAGGTAATGTTCCGAAAAACACTAAGGCATGCTTTTACTATAACATGGATTTTTAACAGTCAGAGCGGGCGTTATGTCAAATCTATAGTCTAAAAAGAAACGAAGAGCACATTTACTAGCCTAGCCGGGTAACTTGCTCCGTTAGGCGGGACACATTCTGCTGGAGCTACGATGATCAGTTTTCATCTTGTCAGCTGCCATGTAAAGGTTTGGCTGAAGTATTCTGTTTAAAGGTTTTTCCCTTTTTTGCTTCTTCAAAACCGTCAAAGATCTACTTTTAGACTGCTTAGAAAAATCTTTAAACAAATTTGCATGCAAGTTTGCTTCAAAATTAGACTACGAAGTGGAGATTTCTACGAGTTTTGTACGACTATTAAATTCGTAAAAACTATAGCAAAGTGTCTAATTGTTTTATTTGAGACCAACTATTATACTAGCTTCGAATTTAAACCGATATTCATCAATAAAAACAAGTGCTTAAAGAATCCGTCACCAACAGTTTTGTTATTCGCTGTAGGCTATCGTTCAATAGACAGTGAGTATATTGCAGCATTCATGATAGAATACTAGTTGGTTTGTACTGATGATTGTTAGTTTCTTTTTAGGTTAACCTCACCATAGACGAATACCAAATGTTGATGATGGTTTTTTCGGCAAACTTGCAAGAAGGAGAAAAAGGTTAGTGAGCGGTAATTCAGTCGTTAGATACTAAACAGAAGTTAGAAGTGTTTTATCCAAAATGATGCTCTGTGCTTCGATTGAAAGAGTGTAATAGAGGTGCCTCAAACGCCGAAGTACGCAGGAGTCTGTTGTGTGCTTTATTATTATATCTCGTCCTGTTATATTCCCAAGACTCCTATCTCTGTATACAGTATAGAATTGTGTTGTGTATGATTGGCTAAGTCGGTAAGAACTGTGACTACAAAGCGTGAGGCCCCGGATTCGATCCCAGGCCCTGTCGTGGGTTGAACATTTGTGCGGCCTTCTTTCGCTGCACCATCCGTTGACAGGGACGTTAAGCCGTTGGTCCCAGTTAATACTCTTCACTCAAGAAGGCCGGTAGTATCGGTAAATAAATAAATAAATAAATAAATAAATAAATAAATAAATAGGTAAATTGATAGCATCTCTTAAGGCGTCCCGCCAAGTTCACCTCAAAGAATGACCTACGCAAATGGTCTACACTTTCAGTAACCTCTTGCAAAACCTTATCAGGACAAACAGCACAGATTAAAAGTAATGAGCTTTATACCTTTTCAGTTCTTCAGGTAACTGATAGCCATTATACTGTCATGTAATAAAATTTTGGCTTCGTGAATATTTGTTAATAATACCATGCCTTGTACGCGGTGAAACTCGAAACTTTGACACGAAGAACTTTGCTTTAACTTTTGGTTTATTAAGTTAAGTTTGTTTTAATTATTATTAGTTTTGGTCGGGGATAAATCCACGGACTACTTAGAAGAAAGTGATCAACCCAAGAAACACACAACTGGTTAGTGACAGCTATTGTTCGTGTTTTTACTTTTGTTATGCCTTTGCTATTACTGCAAAAACTGCTATTACCGCTGTCTTTTTGTTTATAATTGTGGTCTTATAATATCTTTTGCTGTTCAATTACGCGAAATATGCATTCATTTACGTCAACAGTTGAAACCACATGGCAAATAAACGTTCACTAGCTTTTCTATGAAATTGATTACCGCCAATGAAATTTCGATAATGCTACTTGCATCGCACTAACATTCAATAGCATCAACGGATGCACAAATGCACCTTTGGGCAATCAAAGGTAACAAGTATACTTTCAATCTTGCGTAAATAAACATCAAAAGGTGTAGTATTCTTGTTAATAAATATTAATTTTGTTATTACTGTTACAACTGCTGTTACTAGCATTTTTGTGTTGTTATGGTTGTTTTATTACTATTATTACTATCACTGTTACTACTACAAAAGTTTCAACCTTTGTAAGGGATCCCGTGTCCTATTGTTGTTTCTCCTTTTTGTGTCATCTATAAATAATCATAAATAAAGTCGTGCAGAGAAAAGTACTACGAAGCCAAAGTAAAAGATCTTAAGAATTACAAGCCCGCCCAATGGTGGAAGGAAATCA
>JAOBRD020261581.1:0-23645 GCA_027575215.2 Hydrozoanthus sils
TTCCCAAGACAAAGTAAAGGGAAACATGGGAACTCAAGGGAAAACAAAACTAACTTATTTCCCAAGGGACTATACATAGCTAAGCGTTTTGTTATATATTTAGACTTTCCCTTAAACAATCATATAGCAAAAACAAACAAACAAAGATGGCGGGCAGGCATCAGCTGCACAATTTGTATCTTGCTCCAGATACATTTGAATTTGATCAGGACCATGTGACCAAGAATCAACCAATCACAGGACTCATTTTGTTGAATAAAAGTCTAGGTATGTAACAAGTAAATACTTATTAGTACTTTTTAATTATGTTGATTGACCCTCTCAATCCTAGTTGTATTAGTGAATTCTTCAAACAAGAGCACATACTTTTCATTGAACAAGTTTAAGAGAATTTTTATTTTTATCTAAAATGCTTGATCAATTCTCATTTTTTGTTACCAAATGTCTTCCTTTGTATGTGTTATGTAAGGAGAAGTTAGATACTAATAACTGACTTGGACTGAAAAGGTTAATAAAATCTTGAGCAGTCAAACACCAATGTATGGCCACTTCATTAATTTCTTTAATTACCCTATATAACCTGGGGTACAAATTTCCTTTGGGGAAAAAATCATAATGCAATTCTGAATCCAAAAATAATAATTATTAATCCTTTTCTTTATTTTGCAAGTGAAACATGCTCCCTGGTGTATACTTTTAAAATCTGAGTTTTGACAATTTTAAACCTACATGGGTCTGCCAAACTGAAGTAATCTACCTTGCGAATGTGAATGTAGTTTAAGGGTCGATGATTGTGCAGCAGCTCCTGGTGATAAATTACCAGTTTCTGTTGGAGTTTGTTGTGGAGCATTGTTCCCATCTGCTAAACCTTCCCCTGATATCAACACTTGTGGCTGAATTCCAAGGGCCCCTTCTATCAGAAGCTGTATAGCACTGACAGAAATATTTGGGGGTAGAACTAGAAACTCTCCTTCCTGTCAAACAAACACCAAATAGTAAAGTAAGGAGCTATTTATAGCTGCACACAAAGTCTATCAAATGAATCAAGTACATGTGTACTGACAGGACTCTCAACTTGTTCTATGCTTTTATATGAGGGTGGGGTATTTAGCAAATATTCCAAGAGCTTGTGCTGGATGTTAGATGGTACTCAATAACCAAAGAGGTACATAGTACCAAGATGGTTATAAATCATCTCATTTCCAACAAAGGGGAATGGAATGATTGTTTTATCAAATTTCTTGAGTTTTCAAAACCTTTAGGTACTTGAAAATGACAGCTAACATTTATCCAGAGCCATGTTTCATCATACAACATTACACAGTCAGTTTCCAATTTGGTCAATTTGGTATATGAGCTGTTAACCAAGAATGAGTGAACCAGTCACAATGCTGGAAATGCAATATAATTTTTCTTGATGTCAGCAAGCCCGCTGGTTGTTAGGAAGACACTATCTTGTACTTAAGGTTTCTAGAGGCTCTATGAGCACCTAGCAAAAGCATTTATCCATCATGAATTAACCCTAAGCAGATTAGCTAGTACTCATTTGGACATCAGACAAGTCAACTGGAACAAGTCAGACAAAGAGTTCAAGAAGTTTGTCAAGAACAAAACTACACTGAAAGGTTAGAAATTAGTTGTTGGGCAACTAATTTGATTAGTTACAAATTAGTTGCTTGGCAATTAATTTTTCTAACAGAGTTTAACCTTTACCCCTTAATAGTGAATAACTTTATCAATTCATTGTTCGCTATAATTATACTACAGGCATTTAAAGTAATTTTAATTTTTTATATGACTGTCTTAAACAATTAAATTATTGGTAATTTTTTTATGCAGAAACTATTGACAAGTTTAATTTTCTTATTTTCTAGTTTTACTTAAATCATTTTAATATAGAAACTGATTCTAAGGAAACCTGTAATACTGCCTGGTTGAATTAGAAGTTTACCTGTTCAAATCCAGCTAGGAACAACAAAGTTCTGCCAGCTTCCAAACTCCAGATTACAGACTTAAACTTTGGATTGTCTGAGGAAAGCAAAGTTTTTAACAACTTCATTTGTTTTCCTGTGTTCTGAGATTTCGCAAACATATATCGGTTTTAAAACAAAATAGCTTCTTTCATCAGTGACCAAGAAAATAAGTCAACAAACCAGCTGACTGTGATAATTTTTCTTATTTTTGCTGTTATGATTGCTATTATATAACATTAACCACTGCCTGGTTAAGCCCAGTTGGTAAGGCACCAGACTTTTGTGCTGGAGGCCTGGGTTTGATTCCCCATGCTGAACCTTCACTCAGGGTCTTAAAATAATTGAGGAGAAGGTGCTGCCTTTGCCCTAACATCTCCAAACAGTTAGACCTTCGTGCCTTCTCAGATATAAAGACATTAAACCATAGGCCCAGTCTCTCTACTTCCTACCGGGGGACTTAAAAGAACCCACAACACTTGTCAACAAAGAGTAGGGTGATCCCCAGTGTCGTGGTCTGTCTCTTCTACTAACTGAGGGCAACTCTTATGAATATAGTAGTGAGCCGTGTGTAGTGGACTATCTAAGACCCTCCAACAATACCATAGTCAACTGTAAATCATTGTTAAGCACCTTTGAGCATCTACTTATGCAAAAGCTAATAATTAATATTATCATTATTATTATTATTATTATTATTATTATTATTATTATTATTATTGTTATTATTACTGTAGGGGGCTTACTTCATGTAGAAGACACAGATTTAAACAAGGTTTGCGATTGGTTGAGTTAAGCTTTGTATTTCTTCTGATTGGTTCAAATTTTTGTGTCCTCTACACGAAATAAAACTAAAAGCTATAGGGAAGAACAAAAAAAGGGAATTAGAATTAAAAGTAAATTCCATCACAAACCAAATGCAGGTAAGGGTATAAATCAAATTGTCTTTATATATTTCCCATCCTCTTTTGATACTTGAAAATTAAAGTAATTTTGAATAGTTTGGAATCGGGCTTCAAGTCTTTTTTCAATTCATACAACTTACTTATTCGGATCTTTCTAAATTTGGCATTCTGTGGCTCTCTAACGATGTTCTTGAAATAAATATGCATTAACAATAGAGCGGCCCTCGCTGCATCGCCATCATGTGAGCTCTTCAGACATTCCTAGACGGTTCAAAATCAGCCATTAATCGTAATTTTTAAGAAGAAACCGGAGAATTTGCTAATGAAACTACACTTGCCAGAGCCTCTTCCATGTCCTTTTTGTATAACTTTGTGTCCTTTGTGTTTACATGCTCGATCCCGGTCAGCGGATAACATCGAAAAGAAAGAAACAGATTCGAAAGCTCTGGTTGGATAACTCGACAACCAATAAGAATCGTTTTAAGAAAATGACGAAACTACTGTTTCGAAGCGAAGAGAAAACCGAATACAAAAATCTCGATCGTCAGTAAAGCCTAAAGGTATCACTGTAAGCTAGCATCAGCCGAACGTTAATCTTTTCATCTGAATCAAAAGAAAAGAGTTAAAAATCAACCGACCGCCACAATGGTATGAATTTCGTGTATCCTTGTGCCATTGGCGTTGTTTATATGGCACAAGTTTATCCAGCCGTTAGTAGACAGATGGTATGGCAACAAACCTCTGCCAGATCCAACGGTGAAGAAGAAGGTATTTTGTTTAGTTAAAGATTGTGTTTTTGACAAGAAATGTGTTACAGTTGACCATTAGACATTGTATTTACTATCAGGCGAAGCTAATAAAATAAAATTAGCTGTCTGAACGATTGTACAAAGGTCATATGACACACTCAGTTTTGACAAGTAGTCTTGAAAGTCGTCAAGATCGTTTGAAGGCTAGCTCGTGTTTTTAAACTAGTTGTTCAGTTCAATCACGAATCTCTTGTATGATTGGAACTCAAAAGTAGTTTCGATTGTTGCCTGAATGTTCTGAATAGCTTATATTATTAGATCCATACCGCCTTTTGCGTTGTGCTAAGATCTTTTCTTGGACACATACATCAAGTCTAGCTTCTTTTGTGTTTGAGTTTACTGCTTTAAGCCAGAGAAACAAAGATTTTAAAACAAAAAAGTTGGTTAGTTTATATTTTTTTAATATCTTGTCAGTATTTTGAGAAGAACTTTGGAATGTGCTTTTTAAGCGCAGTAGATATTGTTGAGTCAGTGTGGGGTGTTTCCAACGTGGTTCTTGATTCTTTAAATAGAGCGTGAACGGAAGTAAATTAAGTTACACTGTTGTATTGAATGTGGTATTATTCTTCCTAAGACGCTTGGTATTGTTCACCCCCATTTCCTTGCTTTAGAAATATTAGCTCCATTGTGCACATTAATTCAAGATAAGACAATGGTTAGTTATAATGGATACAATCATGGGGTGCATGCCATTTCACTCCCACCTTTGATGTTTTTTCTCTATCATCTTAATCCTCTTGCATATAGGAGGAAATAGTTTTACTCTTGCTACCTTTTGATGCTCAACCAAAATGAAATGTTAAACAAACCAAATATAGAAAGACTCTGACCGATTCTCAACTATGAAAAATATTACTGATGCTAATGTTTGGCAAACATGAACACACTATGCAGTGGTAAAGAGTCATCTTTTTTAAGAACTTTGATTTGATTATTACAATTTCAAGGTATCTCTTCTTCAGCAAATAAAAGTGATCAAAAAACAAAATCACATAGACAGTAATTACAATATAGTTTAAAACTGAACTCATAAAACTTAACAAAGATGCTAAACACCTCAGGGAATACAGAGTGATTCATAGAATAAGAATGTAAAATACAATGAGCTAGTAAAGTTGAATGTGAAGAGATTTAAAATGCCTCATGTTTCTATCTAGACTTCAAGGAATCTGGTATGTTTGATTATAGAATATTTGTTTTGCACTATCTGAATGCCAAGCTTACGGGAATAATCCCTTTTTCAAAATTGCTGTTACCTTAAAATTGTTGTGAGTCAAGGGAAGACAATTTTTGATGCAAAGCTTACTTAATGTGTAGTGTTTTAACAAGACAGAAATACTTACAGAAAATGAAAGCTATATTTTTTCTTTTCATACTTTAGGAAGATTCCTTAGCTAATGGATATACAGTCCACAAGCCAGTGGTTGCTTCTGATGACAAGGATCAGGTTGCAGCTAACGGCCACATGAAGACAGACTGATGCACCACCAGTGATGTCTAGCAAAGGACCTGTTGGAGAGCAGAACAGACTAATAATGAAGACTTCTGGTGAAAACCCAGTTGCTGGGGCTGCCTGAAGTTGGAGGAAAAATGTTTATTTTGTGAACCACAGAGTTTCTTGCTGACTGACTGGATACCTTTTGTGCTTCAAATGTTTTATATTCTTGGAAAGATGTTATTTATCCCATCAGAGAAATATGCTCCATTGTTCACAAACAAAGGCACCTTTAAGTTGAGGCCAATTTCTTGCTTCTGATACATTTACTGTATTTTTAAGAACTTGGCCTGAACTTGATGCTTTTGTTTGTGAGAAATGAAGTGTAATTCGCAGTTGGGCTGTTGATTACCCACCCAGTTTACAAATATCTAGAATAGCTGCCAAACATTACAGTAGTTGTAATTTGTAACATTTGCTCAACCAAATACATTTTATGTATGAACAAGAATCTTTACTTGCATTTATGAACGTGAGTACTACGTAACAAGATTCGATCAAACTTGTAATGTTTTAATAGGGACGAAATAGAACTACATTTAGTTCGAAGTTAATGTCCTACTAGATTTCAACGCAACAACAACGTCTCATATCCGGGACTCTTGTCACGTGACATGATATTGTCACATACTATATCAGTATTTATTAATAAAGGAAAAATTCAAACAGCTTGTGCCATTTTTGTTTGCACCTTCAACAAATTAAGTTCAACTTCTTAAGGGAAGACTTTTGCTGTTGACTTTTCACAAATTTTTAAAGTTATACCTAAGTTATGATAGGTGTTTGTAAGGGGGGTGGTGTGGGCTTCAGCAGGTTTGAGGGATAACCAGTATCTCATTTGTAATGTAAAATGGATTTGTATTGAATAGGTTAATAAAGTGATAATTTACAGGAGCTGAAGCCAGCTTTTGGTTGGTGGTATTTTGTTTTCCATTTTTAGTTTATATATGTTTGTATTGACACTATTCGGAAATGTTAATAATTTTGGAATCACAAACGTTAATGAAGCAATTCAGCAGTTTGTAACTTTCTTTTGACAGCTCTTTTGTGGAAACAATTCCTTGAAAAATAATCGAATATGAACAGGGCCCTTTTTTAAATCCGCGCTTTGCGTTTAAATCCTTCCAGTTGTACAGTTGTTTCAATGGTCGCTATTTAGACCTGCCATGCATCCGGGACCTACGGTTTAAAGTCCTTATCAGAAAAGACACGAAGGTCTAACGTTTTCAGATAAATGTTATACTTATAGAAAAGGCAAACAGCAGTTTTCAGACGTTGAAATGATCGACGCCCACAACTTGCAAGATAAGAGAGAATGGTTTTACAGTCCCACGTAACCTGCATCACGCCCGCCCTAGTAAACTGATCCAACACGACCTCGTTGAAAGGAGAGAGGGTAACGATAGACGCTAGTTTCATGTAACGTCCTCAACTTTCCTTTGTCTATTCTATTACTGGGACTTTCCTTTGGCTAAAAAGTAAAAGTGAACCAACAGAAGTAAAACACCAAGTAAGTTCCGTGTATTTTCAAGAATGGCACCATCAAGTTAATGATCCCCCACGAAAAGAAGAGAGTTCTAAATGACTTTGAATATTTTCGAGTGATTATAAAATATGCAAATGAGGTAAAGAAAATTTTTCTTTCTCTTGTATTTGTTCTGAAAGACTTAAGAAAAAATGAGACCTTGAAATCTCTAATTTATCACTTGTTTCTTTTTACTTCTTCGGTTGAAAAATGTGTGCAAACTATTTTTTAGATAGCATTAAACAAAATATTCTTTAAAGACACTTTCGTTGGTTCATTCATTCCTTCGCCATGCAATGGCGTTCCAATAACTTTCCTCTATGAAAGTTATTTGAACGCCATTAGAGGAGGGTCCGAAAAAGACCCTTTTCCAGTTCCAGATGCCGCTGATAAAAATAGGGTAAGCCTCGAACTGAAGGGTAAGCACTTAGGGTTCGCACTTAGGGTAAGCCTCGAACTGAAGTAAAATTAAAACAAATTCCAGGGAGAAAAGGTGTTATTCACAACTCATTGTATTGTTTTATTTTTAAATTCCAGCGTGTGGAGGAACGGTATTTTAAAATAAAACAATACACTGAGTTGTTTTATTTTAAAATACCGTTCCTCCACACGCTGGAATTTGTGAATATTTTACTTCCGTTCGAGGCTTAGTTCTTCACAGATTGCTTTGTCGACGAAGCTACACGCAATTGATTTTTATTAATCCAAAGTTAGTTATTCAATATTAAGAAGCTAAGGCCAGCGCTGATATTGGGGTTGGAAGGAAGTCGCGAGAATGGAGGTACGGATACGCTATACGGGAACTGATTCGAAAGGTCAGACGCACGGAGTTCCTAACGAACCTCGTGTGCTACACGGGAGTGGTTACCCACCCAGCTCTTAGTAGTTGTACGTGTTTTTACCCTTGGAATATCCTACAACCATCACACTGGGTATATCTGTGACAATTGATCAAGTTTTCAGACTCTCGTTGACGTCAAATGGGGCATATTAAACAGGTACAGGTCTGTTGATTTGTGTGACGAAACATTTGTCCTTAATACTGTGTTCAATAAAAAACAAAATGCGGGGGGGGGGAAAGTTCTTAGTTTTCAAGAATACTTCAGAGCTGCAAGGTTTTGCCTTAGTATGTACCACGTGACCCTCTCAGTTGTTCAAAAACATGACAATAAAGATACAGTTCATTCTTGTCGTAAATATCAATTTTTACTTTGTTTTATTTTGTTAGCAGTCGTTCCTCGCATATTATCTAATCTCTGAATCGAAGACAACAGGCTTGCCTTGTCAAGCTAAAATTACATGTCAGTTTTGACCACCCATTACGAGGACCACGAGGCGTGACTCCCAATGTCTTCACAGCAAACAAGTTTGAAATAGCTTATATAAGAATATTTAATATATAATTTATATACAAGTCCAAGTCGGTGGGACCATCGCGTAGTGTTTCAATTGCTTCTTCTGTATAAAGAATTTAGCATCACTTAGTGAGCACTTCCGCTTGATTCGCACTGAACAGGAAGAAGGCCCTTGCAACTGCAGGTCACATGGCCGGTAAAACAGTCACGTGTTATATGGAATACAGAGATTGAAGCAAACTCAAAGCTATAAAGTCTATAACACAGTACCAAACGAGGCGCAAAGGCTTCTTTCTACAGCCGTGCCAAGCTAACTCAACTTACACGACTTTGGCTCAACTTGGCTTAACCTCTGGTACGTGTTAGGCACGGCGTCTGAAAACATCTCAGTTAGCTCGAGCTAAAGTCGTGTAGCACGGGTCAGCTCGTCGTGCTACCCGACTATGGCGCGGTTTGGTTTCAACGCCGTGCTAAAGGCGTGCTGAAGTAGGAATTTCTAAGTTCAGGTGAGATTAGCACGACTATAGCACGCTTTCCTATTTTTATTTCTGTTGTTCTCCGTTCCATTTTTTCGGGTTTTTGCCATGTGACCTCTAGCTGCGTCAGGCAAATTAAAGGACCACGCCCCATCAGAACGGAGGCCTGTTTTGTTTCTATATGTCTAAAACACCAGTGTTATCAGTGCCTAGCAAGCTGGCGACTGCAGCTATCACAACACATTCGTCTGTAGTAACCAAACTGGCAGAAGTTTGCTCTTATTACATAAATACAGATTCCTTTCGATCGATCTTGGCACGAGGATCGTAGTGACTGACCATCGATTGGACATCGATTGGTGTTACAACTCATTCTGTGACGCGGCTTCGTGCTGTGCTCACAGCCTCCAGTCCTTTGACCTTTGTGATTCATGCACATTACATGCCTCTTCTGATATCCACCTCCACATGATTTGGAACACTAAAAAAATATTTCATCATATTTCAATAACCATTCTTAGAAACATATGTCGACATAAATAAGTAAAGAAAACATTCAGTTATTTAATAAGAAAATATCTATCTTTTTAATCTCAATTTTCAATTGGCGGATTTCAGTATGACGTCATTGTTCACATTTGCCTCATTAACATAACTTATACTTCAACATTGAGACAAAATGAGTCCGAATTCGATAGATAATAACAAAGTGAATAATCATTGAATATTTTAGCTCGATACATAGAATACTTTGTGAGAAACGAGGCTTCCAAAGTTGCTAAATTACAAAGATTTTATGGCTGGGTGGAAAAGGCTCATTGCTAAGAAAGTATCCAATGTTTCAAGTTAATAAAAAAAAACTTCATTGATTACTAACTGTGCTACAATCTATCGAATTTCGACTTATTTTGTTTTGAATATGGAAGTGGGATTTATGCTTTTATTATATAAACAATGAAACCCGCCCGTAAATACTGAAAAAGAGTAGCTGTAAAATATCAAGATATCTCATGGCCACGGGTCACTTAGGTGTAACCTTTGTAAACTCAGTAGTAAACCACTAAGCTACTATATTCTAGATTAGTAATATGCCACTTAAATGCTACCTTTGTAACCGTAGCAGTAAACCATTTGGATGCTACATATTTTAGGTTAGTGGTATAAACCACTTAGCTGTTACCTATGTAACTTTAGCAGCAAACCACTTGGATGCATCATGATTATTATAGATTGGCGATAAGCCACTTTGGTGTTACCTTTGTATAAACATTGCGGGAAGCCATTAAGATGCTATATGTTTTGGATCAGTAATAAGCCACATAAATGTTACCTTTGTAATCGCAGCAACACAAACCGTTTGGATGCTATATATTTTAGGTTAGTGATAAGCCACTTAAATGTTACTGTATAAAAATATAGCAGCTAACCACTTAGATGCCACATATTATTATATAGTAATAAGCAACTTAGGTTTTACCTTTGTAAACTCGGTAGCAAACCATTTAGATGCTACATTTTCTAGATTAGTAATAAGCCAGTTAGGTGTTACCTTTGTAAACGTAGCAACAAGCCACTTAAATGCTACAAAAATTATTTGGATCGGTAATAAACCAATTAAATGTTACCTTTGTAAACTCCGTTGTAAACCACTTCGGCGGGCAGTTTTCGTTCCCACACTCTTGTCTATTCGAGGGCTTGGAAGCTAGCTGGCAAGCCTCAACGGGGAATTCCTGGTAAGTGCCTCCAACCATCCCGGCGCATATCACCACACGTGTCTGCGAACCACGCCCACATTCCACTGAACACTGTGTATGGTATAAGCCAGTTAGTTCATAGATACTAACATACTACTACTAAACAAAACAATGGACTAATATAATTACAAGAAAACATTTCGACGGATGTGAAGTTGCGCGATTCCGTCTCACGCAATAGTTTAAATGCTCGGGCGAAAATGGTAATGGCAATATTCAGAATATACATTGGAATTGATCAGACAACATAGCTAAATCTTTTTTTTCATTTTAGTCAGGGTTGTCCCTTTAGAATACGTATGCAGTCGAACCTCGATTATCTGGACTTTCGATTATCCAGACAAGTTACTCAAGTTCCAACAAGTCCGGATAATCGAGGTTTGACTGTACTGTTAATTACTGATTAGCCCTGATTAGCCCTGATTTAAACATATAGATTTCACGCCTATAGTACAAGACTAGTTCAACTTCACTTTCCACTCATTGACAATCCAACTCCAAATCAGGCAACACCTCCAAAACGCACGCACATGTATATTAGAAGGAGATGTGCTGTTTGAAGGTCAGGAATGAATAACTGTCGACAGATAGGTACAGTTGCAAAGTTACAGACTCAAACACATTTGATACGTGATTAATATGAGATTAACCTCCAAACAACGATCTACGAGAAAACTGAGTTAAAACATTCAAATGAAAACTAACCTGTTATCCCCTTCTAAAGAAATTCAAACTCTAACAATTAAAAATCCAGATTCAGAATGTTGCCAAGAGATTGCTTTGTTTATATATTCTTTCATCAGAGAAAGATCAACTCTTGTTATATATAAAGTATGTCTTTTAAGATTGTTCTGTAATTTTAGAATTTCTTTGACAGTACTGAAAAGTCATGTCAATAAGGTTGTATTGTTGTTGTTGACACAGATATGAATACCAACGGACCATAGGAAAAACAAGGGGTAGGCAGGAGGGTCCTTGGGTGCCCATGAACCACTGCCACCAACCCCCCCCCATCCTTTTTTTGTTAGCATTTTTTACCAAACAACCTACAACTCGGAGGTTGTCAAAACAATCTGGTGTGAGCCCTAACTTTGACGCAGTGTGACATACCCCCCCCCCCCTCCTCCTTTAAAAAATCCTGGCTGTTACGCCCTTGAAGAAAGATATACGCAACCTACACGAAAGCGAATGCGGTACAAGTGAGTTTGACTACCTTATTCCATGGTGAGGTAAGCCAAATCGCTTGACAGCTTCCTTTGGTGCATACTTGCGAAGTTTTAGGTTTCTTTGAAGAAGCGCAATGCCTTTCGGGAATAGAGTTTCCTCCCTTCCTTGCGCAAAACACTTGCCGGCTCTTTTGACCACGACCGCATTCTGTAGAGCACTGGGAACGAGACAAAGATTATGATAGGTTACGTTATAGATCCAGTGTCCTAATGAATGAGTGAGTACATGAGTGAAAGAGTTTTGCAATCAAATTACAGAATTATAACTAAAAAATAACAGCAAAACTCTTGATCAAATGATTATGTTAGCAAAACAGTGAGATATTTATTAAGATGAAAGTTCTACCATCAGATCTTTATACCAATTCCGTTCGCTTCTTTAATCTGTTAAACGTTAAAATATAAATCAGCAAGAGAGGCCAATCCAGGTTGATTTAGATGTTCATGTTTCGGCGACGGTCATCTTCTGGAATGATTAATGTAAAGATCGCTAGCGGTCGGATGACAAAAGAAGTATTAATATGATAATTGATATCGTATGGCTTCTTGTATTAACTTTTATTATACAACTGTATGCCCAAATTAATTTCTAAATCAACATAATAACACAAAATTTACCTTGCTCCATTTATCTGAAGTGAACCAGTCTACACTACATGAGCCCGCACTACACAGACGAGATGTAGCGGGCTTCGGCTTTGTACGACATGCGTGCTCTGGTATAGTGACATTTCTGTCGTCCTTGCAAACAACTGATCGGGTTTGTGCACCTTGCCCACAGGTCTTGGAACACTGTTGGAGGAAGTAATAAGGATCAGTATATAAAAACAACAATATACAATCTCTTTATAGCCATACAAAAGTCGAAGTCCATTTTTATGTCTTCCACTAATCCGTGTTAATACCTTTCAAGCGTAAGAACGATTCTCTAACTATTCTTGTAGTTAATCTTTTTTAGCCTTGCTCTTTCTTTGTTGTTTCTGTTTTCTTTTTTGTCACTAACAAATGTTCTCAATTAGTCTCTTCGAAACTGGAAAAAAGGCGTTGATCACACCCAAGCCTACGTCATGCCAGAACATGTAATAATCATTCCAAGGCAGTTGCTCATTAATTGCATTCGACCCACAAGTACAAATCATTAGCGAGAGTAGAAAGTCATCAAAGATATGGATAACATCATCACATAAAAAAAAATGGAAAATTTGAAATTATGGTTCACAGGAAAGCAACTAACATGAAAAATAGAAACTCTTGGTGAAGAGAGTTGTCTAGTGTGCTTATCAGAAAAACTGCATAAAAAGTTTCATTACTCTACATTTTCTGTTCATAGTTGTTTGGGACAAACACTCGAAAGTCCTTAAAAAATTAGAACAGTATCAGCCTATATACAAACATAACATGACTTATCGTAATTTTATTCATTATTTAACTATGTACTCCTATAATGTATTTCCATTTCTTGATGTACCAAAATGTCAACAAATTCTCGGTTTCAACAATTCTTGGCCAACTTACTTGATTCCATTCCCCAACTGTCCATTTTGCCGGTTTAGGACAGGGTCCTAGACTACATAACCGACTAGGTTGCGGTCGTTGCCTGGCTGGGCAATTACGTATCTGGATCATCAACTCCTGCTGCCTGCCATTACTGTCTACTAATTGTTTACACAACAGATTTCGTATCTGGACACCCCGGCCGCATGTCCGGGAGCACTTTTTCCACGGACCAGGTCTCCAGCTTAAAGAAATCAGGAAACAATGTTCTGATTAGCGATTTCAGGGAGCAGGTAGCTTCAATACGAATTAACACGAGTTATTAAGGTAAGTGTTTTAAGCATGTATTTTGTAATATATAGTGAGTAATTTTAGGAAAGCATTCAGAACGCTCCAACTCAATTTTCATTGCGTTGGAAAATCAGTTGGAGTTATATATCATTTGGAGCAATCATTTAGCAGATTAGTGAAGCATTCAGTTGGACTGATCGATTGAAAGTATCGATTGGAATGACAAGTTGGAACAACCTGTTGGATTGACTAATAGGAACAATAGTTGGAGGAACAATCAGTTGGACTGATTAGTTGGAACAATCAGTTGGACTAATTCAGCTTGAACGATCAATTTGGACTGATTAGCTGGAACAATCAGTTGGACTCATTAGCTGGAACAATCAGTTGGACTGGTTAGTTGGAACAATCAGTTGGACTAATTAGTTTGAAAAGTCAAGTTGGACTTATTAGCTGGAACAATCAGTTGGAGTCATTAGCTGGAACAATCAGTTGGAATGGTCAGTTGGAACGATCAGTTGGATTGATTAGCTGGAACAATCAGTTGGACTGGTTAGTTGGAAAATCAGTTAGACTGTGTAGTTGGAATAATCAGTTGGAGTAAGATTACTTCCTAAACGAACATTCAATTTTACGATTTTGATTTGAGTTGCAGCTTATCCCTTCCATTGATACCTGGCACTTTTAACAACAGTGTCACTACTGCGTACTGTACTAATCTTCAAGTAGAATCATGTACTCACTAAGCAGGGCAAGGTTGCAAGTTGCAAACTCTTTCGCGTGGAAGCGGCTTAGGTCCAGCACAGTTCACATCTGGAACAGAACGTCTGTCCCCCAACCTCACACAGTTGTACACTGACCGCTGCCTACCTGTAAGACGATGAAACAACACCGGTTCTCCGATTTAGTTTACCCTGCCCAATTTTTAGTTGGTTTTTAAGTATATCAGCAAATCAGTAACTGGGAAGGGATCAAATTTGGTAACTAACAGCGTCAGTGCATCTCAGCTGTGTTACCTATAATAATAATAATAATAATAATAATAATAATAATAATAATAATAATAATAATAATAATATTAATAATAACTTTATTTATATAGCGCTACTTCTATTAATTAACCAGTAGCGCTTTACAATACTAATGTCAAATAGAAAAAAAATAATATAGTATAGGTTTGAAGTAGGTATAGGATAGGCAAACAAATAGGGTTGACAGAGGCAAGGGTAGGGAGTGACATAGGGTAGGAAGTGGTATAGGTTTGGCAGAGGTACGGATGGGCAGAGATATGGGCTGGAAGAGGAAAGTTTACTAGCTGTGTTCAGAGATATGTTTTCAACTAAGTATCGTAACATGACAGGCGCGCGACACAGGACGCGGCTTCAAGCAAATATTGAAGATGTAAAGTTACCGCCACTCCTTTCAGTTTCGATCGACACGATGATGAAAATGCGATACCAACTCACCTCCAGCACAAGAATGAGAACACTGCGTGTATCCTCCTATATTCCACTTGTAGCGCACCTGGGGTGCAACATGCCTGCTGTTTGGTATAGGGATAACGCTAATACCAGGACCGCGGCCACTCACCACTTCGACTGGCCGTCCTTTGTTATTGGACGGTTGGTAGCCTCTTACCCTTCGAGGGAAATCCGCTGACAGGTAGTATGAGTACATGATGTACGGCTCATCTTGTTGATAAAGAAGCTGCAAAAACACCAAGCATACTTGTTTCAACCTTTTTGATCAATACGCAATGGGGAGTCGACATTGATTGAAGTTGCGAGATGTTTCTCTTCTTTAATACACTATTATACCGTACAATCTACCGGGGCGCTTTTAGAAACAAAATAAAGCCATCTTAAGCAAGCAGACGAAGAAAGAAGAGGATGTTTTGCGCCTAAAATACAGAATGTATCTGACGAACTAATTGTGCTGTTTTCGTCCCGGGGGGAGGGGGAGGGGGCTCCCTTTAAAGGTGGGTAAGGGTGTTCGACGGACGGATTTGAAAATGACCTTAAAAGGTATGCATAAATTAACAGGGAGGCTGATTTCATACCCTAAAAGGTACGATCATATTTAATCAACCACGACTTTCGGTGTAAATTTGAATCGAACACCATATATTTGTCCCTTAAGTAAGCTGGAAACCATAAAAGGTATGCGAAGGTCTCACTGTTGACCCTAAAAGGTCTGTCGAGTACCCCTACACACTTTTCAAGGGAGTCCCCTGTAGACAATTAGCTTGGTGACAGAGGTTTAATGCTTCCTTGGAAAAGCTAGCTTTGTACAACTTAATACTTTTACATGCCGTTCTTATTGTGTTATAAAACTTACCATGACGTCGAGTGCCTCAGTTGTGGGTCCTTCGATTATAAAAGCTTCATTGGAGCCTTTATTTCTCCGGGGCCGCGTGTAGTAAACTGTGGTTCCAGATACGTGGTAAGCCTTAGGTAGGTCGATAACCCAATTGCCGTTGATGTAATACTTGTTGGAATTATGGGACTTCAATGCTGAAAAACAGCAGGCGTAATCACGATACTCATTTGGACAGCCTGACGTCACACATTCAGTTAATTGATGACATTTTACAGTCTGGACCACGAAGGAAAAAGGGGTTGCAAAACCCTACAGAGTCCCATCCCTCACTAATTAAATATTGTTAGCTAGTAGGGGCTGGGGGCTAAGGTTCAGAACTCGGCAGATTTTTAACATTATAATGGAATCAGGTCACCCAATCGAAATGGAAAACACCATCATTCTATGAGGAATAATGACATAAAAGAGAAATAAAAGAAGCCACGTGGGAACTTGTTGAGATCCCCTCCCTAAAAAGAAACGGCTGGCTCCGCTACCAAGTGTCCATATTTGGGACCGAGTCCTACAAGGCGTTCCACGCCAGTTATCTTATAAGCAGATGTCGCACGGATCTCACATTGCCTGATGATGGAGACTGAAGTTTCGGTGTTTTTTAACGATTTCACATTTCCAGTAACGGATTTTTAATTCTAATCTGATTTGATTGTTAATGAACTACTATTTCTGCGTACTTACCCAAATAGTTTCTGCTGTTGTGCATCTCTGTCACGTTGATTCTGGTTGATCCTTCAGGGATCGTGATGAGCGGGTTGTAGCCCAGTACTGGACAAAAAGAAAGTATGCTTGTAAACTATGCATGGCCTTTTTTCATCATGAAAAAAAAATGAAAATATCAAAAATGAGGTAGACAACAGGGGAAGGTTTAAAAAGTAGGTAACGACTGTAAAACGGTAGATATATATACAAAACATAGTGTACAAAAAATAAGATAACGGAACATTTGATTAATCGGAAAAACTAAAAATGAGAGAGCGAGGAAGAGGAGAAGAGGAGATAAACATTTAAAAAGTTGTTGAACTAATCAATTAATGAATAAATAAGTAAAAAATATCAAAACGCGATGACGCAGTACCTAATCTGCCTTTTGCGATGTCCTTTGCTGTGAAGATACCAAACTGTTTTTGTTTCTTCCTTTTTCCAGGAATTTGACCATAGCAATTCCCGCCGGGACAGTCAATAGGAGGAGCCTGCAAACACATAAATAGAGAGAAATTGCTACAGCATGTACCAATTGCTCGTTCCCAGGAATTTGCCATGGCTCAAAAGGGAGGTCCTGGGAATGAGGTTAAGGTCAAAGGCAAAGCGTTAAGTAGCTTGCTGGATTAGCTTTACCAACTGTCACCTTCCCTGACTTTCTTTTAGCGGTGTAATGTTCGCACTGCATTGTGGTAAAATGTACTGCCGCCTTCCTGTTTCGGAATGATTAATTTACCTGGCATTTTCCGTCAATACATATTTTCGTCAGATCTGTGAGGCAAGGTGTTCCATCTTCCACTCTTGGTAAAAGCCGCAAAAAGAACTTGTACCCTTTTGCCAAGCAGTTCAACTCACATTCGTTACTATCTGTAACTGGGATGGAAAATAAAATACAAATCAACAACTTTCAAAATCATTCTTACAAATCTGCCGGCATTTTTAACCACACTGGCTCAATCATTGACAAACAATGATTTCATTTTCAAAGATTTTTGTTTCAGCAGCTACAGGTGTTTGGTTTCTAAATAAAGACCTCTTCTTTTTCATTTTTATCCAAAATAGCTCCTTTGTTATGCCCTAAATCTTGATTTGTGACTTTGTCATGCAAGAAAAATGTACAATGGGCGCTTTCATTGATAGTAAACATTGGTTTAAGAAAAGAAATTAAAAGTTATTATTTTATCTCTGTAAACAATTATTCCTTAGCTTAAATTTAAAAAAACGTAAAAACATTTTGTTTCACAATTACCTCTCAGGTATGGAACCCACTCGAAGGTGTGACCGTTGAAGTTGGTTCCATTAAATTTACCACACTGCACCGCGCGCGCGGTGACGGCTCCAGCTCTTGTGGCTCGTCCGCTGCTATACGAGCAGTCCTGGGCAACATAAACAGATTTGTTAAACATGTTTTTTAGTTTCCTTGCTTCATTGCGTTTATAGTAACAAAACTGACAATAACATCTAGAACCTTTCATGGGGAATTAAAAACTCAAAAAGATCGCGACGGATAGCTAGCTCCTACTAAATATTAGTCAGATGTGTTTTTAAACGAGATTTAAACTGCTTGAGAGACTAGAAATTGTTATAGTAAATACCAATTCGTTCCAGGTCTAAGGGTAGCTTTTGAGAAACCCCGGTCAACATAGATAGCGGAAGTAGGCTATGGAACTATAAGAAGACATTAGGAGCTTGGGTCTCAACTTACAGACTGGACAGTATTTTGATTTCAGACTTTGTATTAAACACGTTGCAAGGCCATAAACTGTTTTGCTAGTAATTCAAAGAATTTCGTTGCTTCAAGAAAAGATTGCTTGCTTTAGGGTCGGCGATAGATTATGATACTAAGCGACATTCACACGGACTGCTGCAATATTATATGAGAATAAAAATAACCTGTTTTCGAAATTTTTCAACTTGTCGTTTTTGAAGCCCTTCAACAGATATAGTGTTCTCACACATTTTCTCGTTTCAGTAGATAAACTTCAGTTTATATTAATGATATAGGAAGGCAGAGCCCCCCCCCCCCCTAAAAAGAAACAGTTCTCACGATTAAAACTTAAGCAAACACAACAAGAATGTGTAAATTGCAGAATCTTTTTTATATTTTTCTCAACACTATATAATATTTACATCCTTCGACGTCGTTTCTACCTCATGCACCGTTCAAGTACAGGAACTGGGCGGGGCAGACTTAATTCAGTATCAATATATAAAAAGCACACTATATATTTAAATACTGGTGATCAATTCAAAATATCTCTTCGTTTCGAAAAAGGAGATAAGGAAGTCAAAAGTGAGAATTAAGAACTAAACTGACAAAAGATGCTTAACGTAGCTAACTCGAAATAGAGTGCAATTTCTTCGTGTATCGAAGTCACGTTGCAAATTTCTAAGCTTGCAGCGACATTTTAACCAGGATACAGGCTCTATATAAACTCTTTTTAAGAGTTTGTCTTTGCCAACCTCGTCATTTGATTTTGTAGGTATTGTAGTTTTCAAAAGTAGCAGACGATTAGAAATGTGTAAACTTTTATAACTTCAAAGATTTTTGTTTGACTAAGAAGATGGAGGTCAAGTAGGAACGAAGGTCCCGCCGCCCAAGTCGGCTCTAATTGGATGGCAGGTTAAGATTCCCCGAGTTTGTCATTTGTCGACTTTGTGCATGCCGACAATGATGATAATGATAGATATTTGAGAGAGCTTGGCCAAGCGGACACCGCCCTTCTTTTCAACAAGAAGAGAACTTTCGTGTTTACTAGTACTGATTCCCTGTAATCCAAAACTCGAAGTTTTATATACGACTGCATGTGAGGTTTCGTTAACTTTATCATATAGCTATCTTCACTAAGAAGAAAAGTTAAACATGAAAGCTTTGACTACGTAAAACGTATTTAGACTTAGTTTCTTAACAAAAAAAGCTGTAAGATACTTGTTACTTGAAATCTTTTTTCAGGTTTGGAAATGATCAAATTAATGATCTTATATATGAGTTTTAACAAGAGCTATAGTCTAAGACTTACATCTTGAAGCCTTTACAACGAAGCAAAGATATCAAACAAAGGCTTAAATGAACTTTAACGAAAGAACTAGGTTCTACAGCGGTACTGTGTCGGCGATGTGTTGCACTACCTGATCGTCTGTCCAACTTAAACAATTCTAAAACTAGAACATAACTAAGAGAGATGTATACCGCATTGTTTTCGTATACAATGCGTCAATTTTACAGAATGGAGAAACCATAATACCTGGAGAATGAAAAAAGTTCTCTGCCCTCATGCAAACACAGAATTCGAACCCAGATCTTAGAACACGGGAACCGCGGACGGACTCCCCCTGTTCTAGCGCTAGATTAAAAAAACACTGTCTTCACTCTTTGTTTGAATACTTTTCTAAGTGCATAAAAGTAACGACTTTTTTTTCTTTAGGGAAATTAATGTGGCTGTTTGCCAGCCATTTAGAATCTAGCTAAATATTCTAAATGCTAGAATATTAAATATAAAGTATAATATCCGTCTAGTCATTTTGACCAAATTTTAAGCCTGTTTTGATTAAATGCCAACAACACCTTTTCGTTTCTTGCTCGAAGAAGGGAACAAAAAGATGTTTATTCGTTATATTATAGCCTCAATTTCAAGCTATAATTGAATGTTCATAAAAGAAACTCGTGATACTGTTAGCTGCACACAAAATAGTATTCTATGAGCAGTTGTTTAATCGCGGCAAGAGGTCCCTCTAGATCTTGCTAGCTGGGTTAGAAAGCCTCATCCTATATTATTTAGTGTTCGCTTCAGGGCATGTCAGTTCTGTCGAGTGAGGAAAATGAGTCCCTTGAGAAAAAGAAGAAAAATTTACAATGGGTATCACGGGTTTAATATTCTTTTCCCCAACCCAAAGTTCTTGAACTTTTCTCGAAATAAAAAAATGAACTCGAAACTAATCTGTCTCTTCAAGAAAACTGAATGTGATCTCGATCATCAATGGCTTACGAGTTTGATATTTTCAATCTGGTCAAATCTTATTTGGAAGTTTGTTACAATTATTAAAAGCGTAGGCGGAATTCAAACCGATTATTCGAAGCTTTACTCTATTAAGTTAGAACATCTTTTGAAAATAAAAAGGGGAAAAACACCCCGTATGATTTTACTTAAATTAAACTTGATCGGACTGCGCTCAACTGATTGGATTCTTAAAATTTTACATTGTATGTGTCCAGTCTTTCAACAAACGTTTTGCTAAAAGAGAACAGTAGATGTAGGCGCTAAATGATTAAGACTTAAGAGGCGTTGAAACTGAATTTTGACAGATTAATCACACTTTGAACTAAAAGTGTAACTTGAAAGACCAAAGCCGTTGATTGGCTCAGATCTTTTGAACAAAGACAAAGTCCGAGATTAAACCAAAGTTATTGATTTTGTGTTGTCGATACTAATACGAGGAGCTATAAATCAAATTTTGCGGCAGCGGAAACTATCCAAATAAAAGCAAAGCTTCTAAGGAAGATACCTGCTATTCGAAACTGATTGGTTAAAAACTCAGTTGCAGTTGTTTAAGACAGCACTTGATTTGATATATCAGGATCAGGAGAAAAAAAAACACTGCTTCTGTTTATTACAGTACTTGCTTTCTGTGTGCACAAGAATTATATGCTTGTGTTGGCCTTTTCTATCCATTGTTTAAAAAAGACTCACAACGCGAGTAAAGTTAAATCCAGAAAATATCTCCAAGTGGCACTTAAAATAACGGATCCTTTTACGAGTTTTGGAACGGCAAACACGTAAAGTTCATTTCATTGAATCAATCGTGTATTGAAAATACGAAAAACATTTATGATAATTACTACGTTGTTTTTGTGTTGAATTTTGTCACAAAGATGCAGAAGAGGAGAGCAGTTTGGGTGTAAACAACAACACTAACTTAGCCAAGCGATAGAAGGACTGTATACATCATCATCATCGCCACTAATCAAAGATTTTATAATCGACAAGATCTTTTTTAATCCTTAAAACGCTTGTGAGTTGTGTGGCAACTAACTTATTGCGTACAGCTTTTTGGTAAATAACTCAATAACTCTCTACAGGGAGAAAAATCCTTTAATATCGGTTAAGATCATCTAAAACAAGTGATGGGACAGACTAAAGCAGGCGTGATACCGCCGAAACTAAATTGTCATTCACTGACCTTTCCTTTAAACAAGCACTCAACGCCAGGAGCAGTTCTACTGCGTGCTGTTTCTCTTGTAGGTTTGGCGAATGTTGCTTTCGAAGATTCCTTTACAGATGTATAGTTTCTCGTCAGTGGAAAGGCGCTAAGTTGATAAAGAGTTTTGACGTAACCGTCCCTCGTTCTTGTACTAAGGTTGGGTGTACGGAGTTCTCTCTCAATCAGTTTTCGTAAGGATTTTCGGAGAAAGAATGTTTCGCGGACAGACTGTCCAGTCATTAATCCCACCAGTAGTGTTACGGCTAAAAAAACTTGAAGCAAAACTTTTGTCATTATTTAAACTTCACGACAAACACTTTTTCGATTCCAAGCTAGTGCTATCGAACCAAGGCGGGAACACACTTCCTAGTTGACAAGACCGAAGTGCTGTACTCTCTGAAGTGACCTCCCCAGAGTGTTACCGAAATAATCTCCTTAATAACGACACGACCCGAATATAATTTCAGCTTGGCAGCAAGATTCAAAAGAGGCTTGTGTTAATTCCCAAGGGTTCGATTTTCTACTAAATATATCTCGCCCGTGACTGATTGCAAGTCTGTTTGGTAAAAACAAACTTGCTTAATTGCAGGATATATTCAGCACCAGATATTAAAGGTGTCACAAAGAGCTAATGAAAGCTGGATCAGGTTTGGCAGTTCTGTCAGAAACTTTCTATGCATATGTAAACATAGACCAGCCATACTAATTGGGATAATTTGATCCAAGTAAAACGAAGATGAACTCTGGTTGCATAGCAGTCAAAGAAACAACTGCGTAACTAAAACAACTCGAATTCCAACACTAGACAAGATACCAACATCATTGAGTTAATGTCTGTTATGGTTTTTCTGGTAATACGTCACGTCCGAAATGCAAAGGACTCGGCTAGGATTAGAGTGTCTGCCAGACAATTGTTTGTAGATCTTCTTACTTGGGGAATCAAAACACAAAAAAACACTAGAACTGAAGAAACAAACAAATTGGACGTAATTTCAGCTCAAAGGCCAGACTGAAAGGTTTAGAAGCGTTAAGTGTAGCAGGTTTAAAAGATTTGCAGTGTCTTTAAGCTTAGACTAATTACAGACTCCTACATACAAAAACGGACAAAGTCACACTATCTTAACTAAGTTTGTCACCGTTTGTTATGAAACAAAAATACCGCAGACTGACGCAATGACAAGCATCGAGCGAGATATGTTCTTTTTTATGTATGAATTCCCTTAATTAATTTGCTTGGTTTACTGAAAAATTATTTGAGAGGTAGAACATGAGTGGATAATCTAAACGCTTTTTGAATATAAGAAACAGTAAATTTGGCCGAGGCTTATTTTTATTAATTTTTCGGCGATTTGAGCCTCAAATTGTTTTTGAATTGTTCTTATTTTTATGTGTGTTTTAAATAGATTAAAAACAAAGCTTAAGCACCAGTAAGGTATTGCAATGCACGTACACTGTAAGGAAATAACTTCAGAGCTTAAGTATATACATGTACGGCGAATAACTTGAGGCAATGACAGTCGCTAAAAGAGAAAAACTACGAAACATTTTTATTCATTCGGTGTTGTTAAGTTCTAAAATTCGAAAAGATTATGACTATTTTGGGCACGAGTCTCGAATTGTATTGAATTGTTTTTAAAAGTTTGGCTAACCTGAGCCTCGTTGTTCCATAAAAGTTGTTCTTATAAAAAAAAATTGTGTATCTACGAGGTATTTTAATAGTATCTTAATCTTCCATTATTTCACGGTTTAAAGCTTGAAGTATTTATCAAACCGTGTCCTTTATAAACCACGAGTTGAGATTTTAGTCGGTGTTTCTAAGAACACAGCTTGATAAATATTTCAAGTTTTAAACCGTGAAAGAATGAAAGATACCGAAGCTTTTGACTGGTATCCCTCGTCTTAGTAAAGCCGGTGTATGTAAATGTGTGAGGAACTATTGATAAACATTGAAACACGCCGGGTCAGCTGTCGGCATTTTTGGGTCATGTCCATGTCGCCAAAAAAGTTGGTTTGGCCGTTGTTGTTTCTGGTGAACCTGGGAACTAGTTTACGACAGTATAAAAAGCGCTCG
>JAOBRD020261687.1:7300-23642 GCA_027575215.2 Hydrozoanthus sils
TCTAACGAATTTCATTTGTTGTGCTGTTTCACTGGCTTATCCTGAGAGCAACAATACTGACAACACTTATTGCCTTTGAAGTTTTTGATAAGTTGTTAGCAGTATAAAACCCGTGGCTATTCTCTTTTTCATTGTCATTGACACACTGTTTCATTGGTTCATCCAAGGAGCAACAACAAACCAGGTAGGTGCAGCTTGTACAGTAAATTAGTACCAAACGCTGCAGATCGCTCTGCAATGGTAGTGTTTCCTATTTTAGTAACAGGGGTTCGTACAGTATATTGCTTAATTTACTCACTGATGATAATGTATAATTTGCATTGTGGTATAAATTTTTTTACAAGTATTGCAGGTAAAAATATTTCAGAGCAGGGTTAATACAGGTACTCACAAAAATTTTAAAACTTTTCTAGAGCCATTTAATCAAATTTCCAAAACATAAAGAAACTTAATGACTTTAAATTCAGAATTCTGTTAAGTATTTAAGTATTTAAGTCATGGTAGATTGTCTTTCATGTGCTGTATCTCAGTATCTATAACCTCTAGCTCTTCCCTCTTGGACTTGGCTATTCTTCTGAAGCTGTTTGACTTACTCAGATCAAGCATAATATCACCCTTTTTCTCAGCTGATTTGGCCAAATTGTCTGCAGAAACACAAAGTGACTCAATATCTTGCTCCAAGCAGGTACACTTGCTTTCAAGAGTTTTTAAACAAAAACAAGGCAATTTTTTGCAAGGTTTGTGGTGGGCAACTAAAAAAAATCCATAACTTTTCCATAGCCAACAGTCGAAAAAGGAATTTTCCAAAACTGTCCAGGTCCTGGAAAAAGGTAAATATTATGATCATAACTTCCAAGACTTTCCAAAACCTGTACAAACCCTGTCAGACTCCCTGGAGAACAGATTTGAGCCAATGACCTTGTGGTTACAATTCAGATGCTCTTAGTGAATATCATGAGAAGCAAGGCCATATATGGTATTAACTTGGCTTGTGTTGATAGCATGTGGGCATACAGTAACACTGTATATCATGCTACCAGCTAGGCTTGGTATGTCCATAAACATTTTCTATAAATCAAGTAGGATAAAGTGTAAATCAGTTTGTTGTCAGAGTAATAAACAGATAAATTGATAAATCTGTTGCAAGCTGCTTTTTCTCAGAAAAAAAATTATAAAAGCCACAGATTCAAATCACACCTAGAAATCAGAATCTTCCCGAGGCAAAAAAAGCTTGCATCAGATTTCTGTATCTATGATATATACTGTATTTGTTTACTGTTCTGAGAAGCTGATTTACACTTTATCCTATTGTTTGTTTACTTTGAAATGTTTGTAAAATTATATATGTTGGGTCTCACAGGAACACAAACGTACCACAACAACATCAATTTCACCTTTTTGAAACTGAAGAAAAATCTGCTTGTCTCTCTGAAAGCAAAAGAGAAGTATTTCTGTTAGTAAATGATGAAGTAGATCTTTATATGAAGGCAGCTCAAAACTGTACAAGTCTACTTCTTGCTAACCCTAGAATGCATGAAGAAAAAAAAGTTACACAAAGGCATGAGGGGGGGCTCCCATCTAATTTCAAAAGTATGCAACCAATTGCCTTGAAACATTGTACTGTATGTGTAATAAGTGTCATGTGTACTTCCAATTAAGCATAGTCATGTGGCACTTCATTGGTTTCCATGGCAACCATAGCAGAGAAACGCCATTACCAAGTATAAAATTGGTGTTTTTCAATGAATTTGTTTGTCATCATCGATGATGTCATCAAATTAGGTTCAAAAGATATGTTATTAATCAAAGAATAGTTGTGCAGAAGCTTTTGGCAATCGGTAAAAAGCAAGTTTTTTATCTCAAAAAATCAAGGGGGGAGGTCATAAACTAGGGGCTTTGTTTAAATGGAAAAACTTAATGGTGATTTAGAAAGTTTGGGGAAAATGTGGTTAAAATAGCAGTTGTTAAGTACTCTTTAAAAGGTAAAGACACACTTTAACTAGAAAAAAATAAAAGTTGGTTGTACCATTTCAATTTTTGAAACTGCTGCTGCACTCTGAATTCTAAATTCCTCTTGTAACTGTTGTGATAATGCTGATGCAAGGACTGTACACAGTAAAAGACAATGTGATTGTAAACATTAAATAACCAAACTGCTTATTTATATAATGACAGATTACTAACAGTGTTATTGCATATGTAATTCACAAGCACTATATGTACTTTAATTTATCAGGTGTTGTATAGAGATCCTAATAAGGAATATTATGTGTTAACTCTTTCAGCCAGACCAGTTGTATATAGTTATTTACTAGAAAATTCTTCAAATTAGAGCCTGTACATACCTTTTCATGAAACATGTTTGGAAGAATTATATATTTTTCTGATAATAATAATTCATTATATAGAGTTGCAAGCAGATATAAAGTTATCTCATTATAAGGACATTATAATTTTGATTCACACAGGCAACCAGGGCAAAAATTCACATTTATGGTAATTCATTCTGGCAATTGAGTCCACTTTTGTAAACAAAAAAAAACAAAACAAAAAATTAAAATTAAAATTGAAATTGAGGCTTTTGCAAACAAAAGATTTGAATCTGAGTTAAATATGAGTTATTTTCTTCAAACCTTTAGTCCTCACAAGAATCAATGTCTTGTACGGCTGACAGTGGTGAAGGAGATGAACAACAAACTTTCCACCTTGTATAACATTGAAGGGCATCACCTTGGAAACATTTTGAAGAGTAACATATATTAGGTAACAAAAAAGTCGCTCATCTTTGATCCAGAGTTAAGATTGTTGTTAAACTATCATGTTGAGATCCTTTAATTTGTGGCACAACGGAAAAATAAAACAAATGTGCCACTGACCAACTGAGTAAAAAGTTGGGTACTAAGTAACTTACAGTACTACAATATAAATAAAAAATATTTTTGAAAGACTTAAAGACATTTTAATTTTCTGTGATGAGGTTGCCCTTAGCTTCATAAATAACAAAATTGTATTTTTCTCACTGGTTTTCCTAAGAACAAAATAATTTTAGAAAATTATTCAAAATATTAAACAAAATATGAAGAAATCAAAAACTTTAAGTTTACTGTCAGTATCTTCTTGGGTTTTTTTTACGTTTCAATACTGTCTTTATAGGCAGTTGCTATTAACAACAAAAGTGGCAGAGGTTAGATGTTTCAACATCTCGCTTGACAGCATTTTTAAAATGAGTTTATTTGATGACTCTGAATAATAATTACAACTGAAAAGGGTCCTGAGGGAATTCATGCTTAAAATGAGTTTTTACTGTTTGTTTAGCTCACAAAGACCTTTTTCACATTTGCTTGCTATATTTAGCCACAGGTAGCCCATGCTCCCATCGTGATATTTGAAAGCCAACCAAATTTTTGAAAGCAAAATATATGGGAAATTTGAATTTTATACACTATTGCTCCTAAAATGTAATAAAATCATAGTCATAACTTCTTACATTTATATATGAACGATTTCTATTAAATTTCAGGAGCAATAACTAGTATACAAAATTCAAATTTCCCATAAATTTGCTCTCAAAAACTTGTTTGCATCCAAATATCATGACAGGGGTGTGAGCTACCTGTGGTGAAATGATTGAAATGTTATTTACAAGATTTACTGACCTCAAGTTGAATTTGACTGGCAATCGGCAAGAGCTTGCTAAAACGAAAATACATTTCAAATTATTGTACAATAGAAGTTGCCATGACACATCTGGAATAACACCAGAAATTAAACCTGCCAGGTAACAATTACTTTATTTTTTATAATGAAATTTCATTTCATTTTCATAAATTAAAATTACTTACAACTTATAATAATTTTTAAGAAAACTAAATTACATAGAACAAGTATATGGCTAAACTTCTACATTATTCAGGGCTAAAAACCTTAACTTTGTTCACAATACATATATATTTCATAATATTAAAATCCAATACTGTAACATTTCAACAAAGTTAGCAGAGCAATTAATATACCATGCAGTTTTGACATCAGCTGACATACCCTGGATAGCCATTAAGCATTCACAAAAACTAAAACTAAGGTTATGTTCCATAGGGAAAAACCATCTTTGGTTGGTTTGGTTGAATAACTCTAACCCTGATTTAAAGACTTGAAAATGTTTCAACCAAAAATGGTTGGAAATGTGTTCTGCTGGAAATTGCAACAAAATCAACCAAAACCAGATTAGGTTGACGTGGTCGATCCTAATAGAACACGACCTAAACTAATCTGAAATATTTTTACTGTGTTTCAAATCAATGTTCTATTAAATTGTAAAATATCATTTTAATAAAATTGCTTAATTGTCTACCTCTTTGTTGGCTGGTCTGTATTGCTATGGCTGGAAAATGCCTTCTCAAAATGAGCTCTTAATAGACAAGCCCCTGCAGTACAGATTCCAAAACAATTATACATTCACATAAAAGCAGTGTGAAGGTCTATTATACCGGTCAAATTTAAATATGGGTGACAGTCCTCCAGTGGCCCTCAACCAAAATTAAACCTGCCTATCTCACAGAGTCCTCTTTGAATTATATTCTAGAACAGTTAAAACAACTATATCTTTGGTGTTCCAAATCAGAAGCCAAATTCCCAAAAACTATTACGAGACAGAAAACTTTGACTTTAATAAACAAGAACAAAATTTAAAAGGATCAAACTTAGAATTGTCGCAATTTATTTTGGCTCTTGGATGTCTGGAATGTTTTCTCAAAAGCACGTGAAGATGTTTCTACTCTCATAATCAAGACTTTTAAGTATTGCGGCACAGTAACCCTGAGGCAATTATAGCTAGCCGTTGTTATTCTCATGCTCAAGGTCAGAGTAACTTTATATAAAATATTTCAAGCAATATTTATAGTTCAAACCTGCTACCTGTGAAAAATCGATTCTTATCAATAATAATTGATTGCTCACCTTTAACATTGCCGGTTTTCGAAAGAGGCAAAAGTAACCGAGAGCAGCGATCTATCTCTCTATGAAACCACAGATGTTGTAAAAAAGTTGTTATTCTGCATAAACTTACTCGTGCCGCCATCTTGCACGCGAGTTTGTCCCAGTCCCCTGGCGCAAACGAAAGTCTCAACCGATCGAAAGCGGAAATCACATTCTTATCACGAGTTTGACACACACTCGAGTTTTCAACGCATTCCGGATTTGCTTGAGCGAAAGTGAAGGTTCAGTGGATAAAACATCTGTTGCACCATTCACACTTTTAAGGTATGCTTAGAAATTTGTTGCCGAGGTGTGTTTAACTTACTTTGGGCTTGAAGTTTCTCAAACTAGCTGTGTGCATGCGCATAATTTATACGGGTATGTACCATACTGATACACTTGCACTGAAAGCACTTTCAGTTTGACTTGCAAAAGTTTTTGTCTCTTACTCTTTAGCAATATTTTTACTTTATGGCTCAAATATTGCATACGCTATATTTTCTGACTTGCAGAACTTTGCAAAGTACGGGCATTTGTCTAATGTAGTTTTTTTTAGTTCCAATATTAATACTAATAAACGGACCAAAAATTTGTATAACCATATTGTTTCCTTAATAACTTGATAGTTTCCGTTTTAGGACCTAACTTTGTATTCATGTCCCAAGGCAGGTATAACTTCTCAAAATTAGTATATACAAAAGAAGAACCAGACAAAATATAACACAGACTTTTTACTTGCATCTACAAGCGTTAAACCAGCTGTGCCGTTAATTAGGATATAAATATAAATATCTATTTATGAATTTACCTGCCATGGCCCTGTTGTTCAAAAGCTGGTTAATTAAGGAAAAACAATAATAAAAGGTTTCATTCGCTTACAAAAACTGCTCATAATTTAAAACAATACAAACATGCAACAAATTTCCAAGCCAAGTCATGGATCAGTTGAATTTTCAACCTCAATTAATTTCAGTTTCTAGCATTCTGATTGGTTCACAAAATCTTGGTTGTCAGTTTATATACAGAATGACCTTATATACTTCATGGGGCAAAAATTGTCAAGCTGAAAAATTTGTGTGGGGGGTGTATAAATTATATCATTTTCATGTATGAAAGGTCTAAGAAAATTCATTGAATTGTTACAATTATAAATTCCAATTATTTTAGTTAATGCAGGCTCCTCCTCCTGAAGGCTATATATATAACCTTCAATTGGTTAGTGTCCTGTCCAGGGGGAGCCAAAGACTGTCATCCACTTAACACTACAGAAACTGGAGCTAAGTGCCAACCTAATGAGCCATTTAGACTTGAGAATTGATTTAGCTTAAGGCTAATTGATCTTTGAAAACTGGGCCCTGGAGACTAGTTTAGAAAAATACTGTTGAAAGAGTGTAAAGCGAGTATTACAAAGTTGTAAAATCAACTGAAAGTTGATGAATTTGAAGTCATTCAATTATTACCAGATGTAGTTTGTTTCGGATTCAAGTTATCATCATGAAGTGAGAGCCCTTTATGATAATATAGCAAGTTCTGTTTTTTTATTTTATGATTCTGCCAACAGTTATATAGTTTTGCTTAGGACTACCAGAAAATGCTCTAATAAGCCCACTGGGGGCTTATTTATTTTTAGACTTCCAGATTGGGGGCGTATTACAGAGGGGAGGGGGGGCTTATTTTAAATTATCAATAGCCAAAGACAGAAACAATTTAGTACAAAGTCTGGATAACAAACAGAGTAAAAGTAACTAGTGCCTCTGTGTTCCTCTGCTATTATAATCAGCCTTTTTCAAAAACTGTAACACTGAGATATAACCATTGACAAAATGTATTTTTGATACAAGCTGTGCCCTATGTTTTTGGAAGGGAGTGGGGCTTATTTAAAATTCGAAGCTTTAGATGGGGGCCTTATTTAGGGTGGCCCACAAGTGCATGTCCAAATCCAAAACCTCATGTCCAAATCCAAAATTTCACATCCAAGTCCAAAAGCTTGCGTCCAAATCCAAAAAGTTTGCATCCAAATCCAAAAGCTTGCATCCAAATCCAAAAAGTTTGCATCCAAATCCAAAAAGCTTGCATCTAAATCCAAAAGTTTGTATCCAAATCCAAAAGCTTGCATCCAAATCCAAAAAGTTTGTGTCCAGATCCAAAAAGCTTGCATCCAAATCCAAAAAGTTTGCATCCAAATCCAAAAGCTTGCATCCAAATCCAAAAAGCTTGCATCCAAATTGAAAAAGTTTGCGTCCAAATCGAAAAGCTCGTGTCCAAATCCAAAATGTCTGTTGACCAGGTGACCTGGAAACCAGACTGAGCACAAAAAAAGAAAACAAAATGGCGGAGAATGAACTTACTAATGAACTACTACTTTACTAGTAGCTTCTTGTTTTCTCGAGCCAATCAAAAAACTTTAAAATCATATCAGAGCCCTTCATTTTCTATTTTTTAATTTTTTAATTTTTTAATGTTTTGATTTGAATTTTTTGAATTTTTTTTTGAATTTTTTAAACAGTAACTTATATTTATGAGCAGCAAAACTAGACTGCTGAGTTGTATTTTAAAACATGTTTCATCTCGTTTTATCAGGGAGTAACAAAAAGTACAGCATATATATATATAGCTACATCCAAGTTTGGGATGTGGTCAGATAAGCTAATTCCTGTCTAATTTAACTGAAAGTGACTTCACTTTTAGAATATGCTGTGAAAGGCATAAAAGGAACACCAACTACATTATCACAAAATAATTTTCTTTTGTTTGGGGGCTACATGGTTAGCGCTAACCCCCCAAATTGATCTATTTACATAGATGTACTAGAGTATAATGGTAGATTTATATAGCAGACAACACAGTTTAGACCTGGCAGATACTTTTGAACAGTTTTCTTTATGCCAGTGTTACTGCAGTTGAAGGCGAACTTAAAACAACTGTTCTGCCAGTGCTATGTTTAGCTTTCCTATTGTTTTAAAAATTTTTAACATTCACTTATGAGCAGCACAACTAGAGTGCAGAGTTGCATTTTAAAACTGCTTTTGATTTTTATTCTCCCACACGTCTCGCCTCTATGTTTTAGTGAGTTGTTCATCATCATCAATCTCTTCTGTGTTTATGGGAGTGTTAGTGGATCTGTATTTCTTCAGATGGGATTTATTTTGCCTGTGTTCTCCTCCATGGACATCTTGCAGGATAACCTGGGTCGCATTGATTTTCACAACTGTAATAGGATCTTTGTTGAAGGTGGTGGAATATTTTGACTGATGTGGCTCTTTTACGAGAACTTTTTCTCCAACCTTAAGGTTGTTTTCTGAGGCATGGCGAGTTCTGTGTGTGTAGTCTTTTGCTTTTGCCTTGGAGGTCATATCTTTGTGTCGAATGCTAGTGTCATGATCGGGTTCCGGGTTGTTCAGTCTGATTGATGGGATTTTCGTTAGCTCTCTTTGCATAAGTAATTTTGCTGGTGTTTGCTCAGTAATTGGATGAGGCATTGTTCTCAGTATTGTAACAGTAGTGGAGGGAGGGTCTTTTGCCAATCTTTGTTGTCTGCTCTTGCTGTGAGAATATGCCTTTTGATAACTGCATTGAATCATTCCACTTGGCCATTGGCTTGTGGCCAATACTTGGTCACTGTTTTGGGTTCAACTCCCCAGGACTGTAGGGTATTCTTAAACTCAGCTGATGTGAAATAACTAGCGTTGTCTGATTTCAGCTGTTCAGGGTAGCCATGTTGGGCAAAAAACGGTACTCAGCCAATTGAGGATGGTGGTTGATGTTACAGTTTTCAGGACTTTTGCTTCTGGCCATCTGGAGTAGTAATCTGTGAGGACTACTATGTATTCACCGTTGGGAAATGGTCCACATAAATCAATTGCTAATTTGGTCCAGGGTGCTTTAGGCAGGTCTGTTGGGTTCATTGGCTCAGGATGTGGTGGTTTGCTGGTGATTTGGCATGGATGGCAAAACTTGATGTGTTCTTAGATTTGCTTTGCCATTTGTGGCCACCACAGTTTTGATCTGATTCATTGCTCGCATTTTGTAATCCCTTCATGGTCTTCATGTGCTAGCTTTATTGCTTGGTCTCTGAGAACAGTTGGGAGCACGATACGATGGTCCTGAAGGAGTATGTCTTGGACAGTCACAGAAAGCTCACTTGCAATATACTCGTACACTTGTGGCATGTTGTAAATTTGTGTTGCCTCAGCTGTTCTCTGATCTGGCTTAATTCTTTGTCGTTAAAAGATGCTTGTTTTGGCAGTGATGGTGCTGTACTGAGGGATGTAATGCGAACAATAATTTGTTTGTCCGAAAAATGAATGGATCTGTGAAGCTGTTGTGGGAGCTGCAACGTTCTTGACAGCTTCAACTTTGGCGTCATCAGGTCTGATGCCTTTTGCTGAGACAATGTGTCCAAAGACATTAATCTGGGGAACTGCAAAAGAGCACTAAGGTAGCTTAAGGGTGAGGCCCTTAGCCTGTAAAGTTGTCAGGAGCTTCTCTAGTTGGGTATAATGACTTTGTTTGTCTTTCGACCAAAGCCAGATGTTGTCTGAAATGTTTGTGCATCCGGGAATGTCCCTGATTAGGTTGTGAATTGCTTCCATGCTCCGGATGGTGATGCACCATTATTAGACGTTTGAACTGTGTGGGTAGTTTTCTGGTGTCAGGAAGGCTGTAATGTATCTGGACTCCTCAGCTAGGGTTAGTAGCAGATATCCTTGTGATAAGTCGACTTCTGTGAACATTGTAGCTCCTTGGCACTAGTTGTCTTCAAATTTAGTTGGCAAATTCCATTGTTTAAAATGTTGACCAAAGAGCCTGAATCGATGAACACCTTTACTGTCTTTGTTCTAATGACTATCTGTGTTTCTGGTTGGTTGTCACTGGAATTTATGGTAAAAATACTGTCGTCTCTCGAGTCATTCAAATAGGTGTCATGTGGTGTTTGTTTGTGCAATTTTGGCTGCTCTGATGTGTGTTTGGGCATGAGTCAAACTTTGCTCGATCTGCAAAACTTTTCGAAATGGCCTTGCTTCTCACAGGCGTGACAACTAAAGGACCTTGCCAGGCAAGATTTCATTCCTTCTTTATAGGGAAACGCACCTCCACAATTCGGTCACGTATTGTTTTTCTTTGGTGTTTGGCGTTTGTCAGTTGGCTTGGGGCGTGACTTTTGAAATTGAACATGCGGTTGTTTGGAATGCGAGGTTTTCCAATGTTGCTGTTGTCCTTCCATAAAATGTATTCCATGTATTCCTTGTTGGATCTTTGTTGCTTGCCTATTAGTCGTTTCAAAAGACAATTCATACTGATACGCCAGGACTTCTTTCAAATTTATATCTTCTCTTAGCGCCTTCTGTCACACTCTCGCGTCACGAGTCTTGTGTATGGTTTGTGTTTTGATTTCCTCTTCCTCATTGTCACCAAATCCACATTCTGCTGCTTTAGTTTTCAGCTTTTTATAGAACTAGCCCAATGAATCGTCAATGCCTTGTGCAAGCTCTCAGAATTCAAAGATTGCTGTGTTTTTGTTGATTTGCGGCTGGAAGTGAGCGTTTAAGCTTTCCACGGCAGATTCATAAGTTGTTCCCGTGTCTGAGAAGATTTCAAAAATGGCGTTGGTCGAATCGCTGACATATGTGAGAAGTCCCCGTCAAACAGTTTTATCAGATTCCCGTAAGGTTATTAGGAGGTTTTCAAATTGTCTAAGCCATTTTCGCCAGTGCTCGCCAATAGTTGCAGGATCGCTGAGAGGGTCGAACTGCGGAAAAGGCAGTGAGCCACTGCGTGGCGCGGCATTCGTCATTGCTGCGTTACTACTCACTGTGTTTGAACTAGCACTTGGTTGAGGGGTCTCTAGCATCCTCACAAATGAGTTGGCTATACTCGTCGCCAGTGTTGTGTTCTTTTAATATACTAGAGAGTTGTACTCGGTGATATATATACTAGGAGAGCACTTTATTCCAAAGGGTAAAACCAAAATCTCATAGCCAGTGTTTTTGATCAGCGGTTCTATTCAGTAATAATAGAATGTAATTGAGAGCTGACTTCTAGAATTAACAGCTGACACTAGAAATAGAATACAAGAGCCTCGTCAGGGAGTAACGAAAATACATCTAAGTACAGCATATAATTATAGCCACGTCAACGTCCACATCCTGTCTAATTTAACTGAAAATGACTTTACTTTTAGAATATGCTGTGAAAGGCATAAAAGGAAACACCAACTACGTTATCAAAAAATAAATTTGTTTTGTTTTGGGGGCTACATGGTTAACAAGACCCTGAGTGATGGTCCATCCAGGAGTTAAATCAGCATGGTCCTCCCACTTGACAGACTTGTGCCCAGCTAGTTACCAAATAGGCTAACAAGGGCACACTTTCGTTTTAGCTTTTTCAACAGGAAACCACTTGAAAACCGTAAGCAAACTAGATGAAAACCCATGAGGGCAAGGAGGGTCCCAATGAAAGAGTTCCAATGCCATTTCTCTATTACTTGTTGAAAATCTATCGTTTATTGTAAACTTGTTAGGTGCCCTGAAAGAAATTGCTAATCAAATGTTCATGTATAATTATTTTGTTCTCGGCGGCAAAATTTCCAAAACACTTTATGGCCGCATTAATATTACTTATTTTAGACAAGGGGAATATCTTGAACTATTTGTAAAGTCTCCTGGAAGAATTCAGGGTGTCCAGTTCCTATTTTTTCCTCTTTCTTCCTATTTTTTGAGCCTATTTCTATTTTCTCCTATTTTTAAACTTAAACCTCCTATTTTTCCTATTTTTTAGCAGGTGAATCAAAATTTTTAGTGAAATTGAAAATGGAATTTTAGTTGTATGTGTTTTAAAGCGAGATTTATCACAAAGCAAGTAGTATGCCGACTTTGATGTTCTAATATTAGGAAAAGTAATAGTCGTCTTTGGCTGAAACTCAATCCTGTTAAGAGAAAAAAGGCAAGTAGTGTGAAGACCATTGCAACACTGGCTAAAAGTTACAGCCTCAGTTCGATGTCAGCATTGTTCAAGATGCTTATTCATGTTCATGTTTATGCTGTTGATGAGATGTTGAGCAGTTACACAAAGAGAAATGCATAGATCTGTAAAAGATGCTGTGACTTTTTATGATCCAGGAAATCTTAGACCTGACTTCCAACTGCTGTGCGATCTGCTAACATGAACCATAGACAGTGGCTGGATGAAGAAGCCAAGAAGAAGAGAAAGACGGTGGAAGAGAAATTGAAAGCTGAAGAGGAAGAACGAAGGAAATGAGGCCAGGAGAAGCTTAGAAAAGAGAAAAGATCATTGAAAGATAAAGGAGAGAGGCTAGACAAGAAAAAGCAGGAGGCAATGGATAAAATGCAAATTGCTGATGAGCTGTTGTCAGAGGGCACAAGTAAGTTACAGGATGCCCTATCTTCAGGTTCCAAGGTTGATTCACAAGGTGCAAAAGTTGCACATCTCGTGACTGAAACAGCCAAATCGAATCAGGCAAAGGCAAATAGGAAGCTTGAAGCAGTAAGAGAAAAGCAAAAGGAGGTAACACAAACAATCAGAAGTTGCTGGAAAAAGCTCTACAGTGGTTATTTCTGCTGTACCATCAAAGAAGATAAAGTCAAAGTGAATGTGAACTGTCATATTTTTACACCTCTCAGTAGGTGCTCTGCCAGCTCAGTAAAAAATAAATTTTGTTGTGTTAGCAATGACCAGCTGGATTAATGTTGAAGTTTTAAACATAACGAAAAGCCAACATTGTTTCTAAACCCAAGTGAAGGTGAAATAGTTCAGTTGTTACTTGCTGTAAAAACTAGGGAAACCAAAGTAAATAAAGTTATGTGTTACAGATTCATATGATAGATTTATCTCGGTGTGAGATATCAAGAAGAACAAAAATTCAAACCAAAAAGCTCATTTTGTTCTTTTTATGTTCCCTACTGTTGATGGACTAAAGTGGTGAATTGGGATAGCTGATGGGGTGTGGGGAGGCTATCTTTGTCGACAAAAGTACTATTGATTTTCCTGTTTTTCTCCTATTTTTTAACACAAAGTTTCCTATTTTTCGTATTTACTCAATCCTGAATCTCCTACTTTCCTATTGTTTCGAGCAACCATGCTGCTGAACACCCTGAGACTTTGAAAATAAGAGCATCTGAGATGACTCCAAATCCCTCACCCAGTGCACCTTGCAAAGAAAAGTGATGAGGCTATAGTCCTGTTAACCATTTGGCTCATCCCCTCCTGTTAATTAACACGTTCCTTGGACACGGAAGCTGTCATATCTTTCAAAGACCCTAATAGTGTAACACAACATCCATTCTGGAATAACGTCAGTTTTGATGAATGTTGATAGTTTTATGTAACTCCAGAGTTAAAGTGGAAACTACCAATTCAAGAACATAATATAAATAATTAGTAAGTGGTTATAAAGCAAGAAATTACATAAATATTGATAGTTCAGTGTTCTCTTTTTGAAGTATATCCAGTCTCCATAGCTTTTAAGACTGAATTCGCTTGCCAGAAGGTTTAGATGTAATTAGAAGTATTTGTTTTGATTATGCATGTTTCAGTTGCAACTATTAGAAACATTTTGCAAGATTAAGAACTTGCTGTGCATGTGCAAGTATTCCCCTTTCATATACCTATGGATCACCCTATCTGGTCTTCCATTTACCTAGGTAGTCCTCGCTGTACTGACATCACCAATATAGAGAAGTTCCCCAAATCCATCTACCCTTTTTCACATAATTGTAATGCTCAATAGCAAAACTAAGCACACTTTTGTATTACAGAGGGATGTGGTCTATGGGGATGTTACTGTTTACTGTATTGCTGCAGTATTCAGTAGCAGGTAAAGTAGTGAAGTGCCCTGGTAGTGAGGTCCATTGCCCCGTCGGGCATTCCTGTTGCCTATCAGCAAATGGCGAAAAAGGCTGCTGCCCATTTCCTGATGCAGTTTGCTGTTCAGATAAACTGCATTGCTGTCCTGGAGGGTTCAAGTGCAATGTGACAGATAAAACTTGTCTCAGGGAAGAAAAGAAGATTCCAGCAAGAAAACCTTTGCTGGCCAGACCAGTTACTGTAAGCTCCTTAACTATATTTTAAGTTATCTGTTATTGAACTGTAATAGCAAAAACAGCTGAAGAATGTCCTTTCATTAAAGTGCCTTATAGTTTGAATATATTAAATTGGGCATATAGTTGTATAATTATCATTGTAACGAGAGGCCCAATCCATTATTGATGATACTGCATGACTGTGTTAGTATTTTGGCCACCTTCCAAAGGCCATTTTTCAAGATTAAAAACCTGCAATGTATTCCCCGTGAAGAAGGCCAAAATATTATCGCAGCATCATCAATAACGAATTGGCTTCTTGATATAATGTTTATTAGCCTTATATTTTATTTCTTTAGTGACCTTGCTGTGTATATAGTGTTAAAACGACACCAATGAATAATAAGCTCACCTTGGGACAATGTGTAATGATTGGTTTATAGCATGAGAAAACCATGTCTGTAAGAGGGTACGTAGACACTCTTTCGAAACTGTCACACAACACTGAATCAGCTGCCATATTTATTGCTTGCCGATAACCAGTTTTTTATCATAGAAAACATATTAGGCAGTGACAACGTACAAAATTTTGATATAAGTTAAATCTGATAAAAAATGAAAAATGATCATTGAAGCTTTCAACCAAACTGGGAGAAAAAAGAAACTCTTCGTTTTCACCCAGTGCACCAAAAACCTGCTAAACTTTACAGAAACCTAATTCAAACCTTAAGTTCCAATACAAAGTAATGCATGGCGTTTGTTCCGCAAATTGTTAATGGTTGAATTTATATGCTGGAATTTCGAAATTACACAGTTGCTACTATCAGTTTAAGTTGGTTAATACCAGTACCTTTGTTCATATACTTTTGCTAAACAACTAATCTTGTGGAGGGTTTTTACCGGGCAATGATACTACTAGATGTAATCTTATCGTTTTTTCATTGTTTTGAATACAAATTTTCATGGTCAGACAACTCAACCGCGCTTAAAAGCTTTTAAAACCCACAAGCAATTTTAGAAGTGCTTTGTTGCGTAGAATTATACAATAACCTTTCAGCTACAACACCATCGTTTTACAATTACAAGGAGTGAGATATTTCGTTTTATAATTTTTCGTTTTAAATATTAATAACTGATTTTTATGACTGTCTATTCGAAAAGCAATGACCCGGAATTTGTTTAAGGATTTCATACGTGTGATCATACCCAGCTCAAAAGTGATTTATTTCCACCTATAACATTTTTCACTTAAAAACCCCTCTAGAAATCACTGATAAGATCTTATACATGTGTGTTTTCTTAAACTATTTCAAATTCCAGAATGAAATGACATTCAACATAATTTGTCCTGGTGGGAAACAACAATGCAATGAGAAACAGACCTGCTGTTTGGACAGCACTCGTGAACGTTATGGTTGCTGCAATTATTCTTTTGCAGTGTGCTGTCCGTTCGAAAACACTTGTTGTCCTCATGGTTATACATGTGATCCTCACTCTCAATGGTGTCTGCCACCGCCATCGCTAGTGATACCAGCCGCAGTCATCATGTCGAACCATCCCTTCGGGGCTGTAAGGCTAACTAAATGTGATCGAAAGTTTTCTTGCCCTGGCAAGTCAACCTGCTGCAAAGATAAAAATGGTGAATGGCAATGCTGCCCGTTTCCACAAGCTGTTTGTTGTTCAGATCATATTCATTGCTGTCCGAGACTTTCGAAATGTGTACAACAAGGCACAAAATGCCAGAATGGTAATTACTTGTTTACCACAGCAAAAACATTTTCAATATCTTTCATAGACAAGAACAAAAAACCTTTATTACGTGCAAAAACTAATTTGAAAGAGAAAAACACAAAATCAGCGACTCTGTCTTCCATAATATGCACAGATGGACAATCTGAATGTCCAGATAAAAACACGTGCTGCAAACTGAGTTCAGGACAATACGGTTGCTGTCCTCTTCCAAGAGCAACATGTTGTTCAGATGGAGTTCATTGTTGTCCAAATGGATACAGATGTGAAGCTTCTACCGGGACGTGCAGTAGGGGATCAGAGAAAATTCAGTTCTTTGAAAAGAAACCTGCAAAATCATTGAAAGTGAAAGTTCATAATGTTATTTGTCCTGATGGACAGTCCGAGTGTCCGGATGGAAACACTTGCTGCAAACTGAGTTCAGGACAATACGGTTGCTGCCCTCTTCCAAATGCGGTGTGTTGTTCAGACGGAGTTCATTGTTGTCCACATGGATACACATGTGACGTTTCTACCGGGACATGCAGTAGGGGATCAGAGAAAATTCAGTTCTTTAAAAAGAAACCTGCGAAATCATTGAA
>JAOBRD020261791.1:0-13062 GCA_027575215.2 Hydrozoanthus sils
GAGCAAAATTGATATGTGACGCTTACCTAAGTTTCGCGCTTCCTCGACTATTATTTTTAAAAAGACTGCGCATGCTTGTGGGGATAACTTTAGTAGACCGGTCCAGTACTGTATTTAGCAGTGCTTAAGTAACGGATATTGTAGCGAATACTTGGGTTTTGGGGCAGGAATCATAGTTATGTCCTAAAAGTAAATTAAAACGGAAATTTTACCCTGTTTGTGATTCGCGACCTCAATGATCCAAAGTGGCAAGCTCCTGGGGTGGGGGGTACCGTCCGGGATTGAAAGGTAGCAACTTTTTAGGGCATTTTGAGCAACTTTTAAAGATTTTTTGAGCAGAATTTGTCTATGTCTAGTACCGAAAATAACCCCACCCCCTACCGCTGGAGCTGGGGCTTCAATGCAACAACAACAGAAAGAGTAACAAATCACTTACGCTGAGAGTTTTCTATGTATGGCAAGGGTTGTTTTGGTTCATTAAATTTTAGATTTCGAAAATGTTGTTTTCAGGGCATACAAGCTGTTTTAGTACCATGGAGAGAAATGGCGCAAAAACCACATCGAAGACCAGTGAAATTTACTTCTTCGTTGGAGAAGACTAGTCGGAGAGACACTGGCATCACCATCGAAACGCTCCCCGCCGCCCGCCCTTCTCGTTTTTTAAACGTCATTGCGTCATTATGCGAACAACAGCCGCAAAACATATATGTATATTATAAATAAATTGCAGGCTTTACAGAAAATTGGATGCATGTAGTCAACGTTTCTCAAAAGTTGAAAATATACTTAGTAGTTTCATTTAGTAGACAGCAGAATACTGAATAGCGAATGAGAAATAGTCTGGAATGGAAGTCACACATAAAACCGTTTCAAAAGCCATGCATATTACTTCCAAAGACACAATTCAATAAAATGAATTTGAAAATTTTGATACTCAACTTCACACGGTTTTGAATTTTCATACCTGTTTCAGCATTTGCAGATGTCATGGATAAATTTGTACATGTAACTTGAGAGTTATCCCATGTGGGAATTGCCCTTAAGTCCCTAGGGGCCACCCCTTGACATGACTACTCGGTGAGTCGGGCAATTGGATCTCATAACGCAACCCCACGTCCACGTGAGAAGAGCTGAAAAACTCGACATACACATTCAGCTAGTTTGCTCGAGGTATTTGTTATTTTGTCTAACTTGTTTCTGTTCTAAATCAAGTTAGCTTATTCCTGAAACTCTTTTGCTCCATATATTTATGTGTAAGTATTTCTTTATGTTTCTCTCTCGTCAAGCTATATGGCTGCTGCGAGACCATACGTGAACGAGGGCAACCAGGGTCAAAGGAGGGTTCCTCGGAAAGGACATGAGGTAGATTGTTTAAATCATGCTGTTATTTGGATATATGATGAATGAAGTTTTAATTACTTAGGGAAAATCATTCGTAGATGTGCATTTTTCAAATTCTTAAACATACCTCCGGCGTCTTCAGCAGATCATCAAATATCGTGAAAAAAACCGTATGGCTGGCTTGCGATTGTTTGCTGTTTTTTAGAACTTTGCTTTTCGTAGGTTTTACTTTTGTCATGTTTTGCCGCTTTTTGAGAGGTTCAACGTTTGGAGTAACTGCAGAATTTAATGTCCTTGTTTTCTACTGCAAAATTTATTGTTCTTGAATTTATCAGAGGTTTCCTTTAACCTTTGAAGTAAAATCTTTAAAAAAAGTTAAGATTCGTGCGTCTTTAAGCTTTATCCATTTCCACAGGTCACTGCAAGTGGTATTTTGAAGTACTAAATTTTGAGCTATCCACGTTTTTGACACTTTTAACTTTAAAAAATAGGTGCTTTTCATTCGGGGTCGACAGCTGTTGGAAGCAGCATAAACTTTTATAGAAATTGTTTCCGTTTATTATAATAATGAAATATATGTTCTTGAAAAAAAGGCACTCAAAGTACCTCATATCCATTTTCCATGTTCTAGTGTTTGAAAATTTGTTGAAACACACGGTTCTTATTTGAATGTAAGTGACAGGGACTTGTCACTCTACATGATATTTTAGAGGTGCTTGTCTATAAAAGCTACGTATACACTAGTGAATCTATTTAATATGAACAGCAGACAGCAGTGTTTGCATATGCAACATAAAGAAGATAAAGAAAATCCGTCCATAGAAAAGTTATTGTATCTTACAAAATACGAGCGAGAGTTTAAAACTTGTTTTTGTTTGCGTGTTTTGACAGTACAGTTAGACAGAAAGCAAGGGACGTCAATTTCCCCGACCTCGAGGTTTTTTGACCTTTTCTCACACTCACTGTTTCAAAATCTCCCTGGGAAACGAAGTGTAGGCCGATGGAGTCATAGGCTTATATTTTGACTTTGTGTGCTAAAAAATAAACAAATATAAATTAGTTGAAGCTAAAGAAAGAACACAATCGATATGCCAGTACATCCTTCTGACTCTCTCTCGGGGGTATCCGGGAGGGACACTCATTAATTGGTATTAAATTTCGAAGTATTCTCACGGTTTTTAAAATTGCCATTCCAGATAAGTGTACGCATCTGAATTTTTGAAAGATTTAACATTAAACATTTTTAGACAACTGCATATATATGGAATTTTTTTAACATGTGGAGAGTGAACCCAACAGACTGGGCTTCTTTTTCCCAGATTTATTAGGGCTTGAACTCTCAACCTTGAGATTAGGCAAAAACCTAGTAGATTGGAAGGTTAGGAAAATTTTCTATTATCATTTCTTATTATCCAGCAAAGATGTTTTTAAATCTGCATGCTATTAGATTTAGGATTTTTAGACTTTTTAAACAATTCTATTGGCTAGCATTCGAACAGGAATCCATTGGTTTCATTCAATAGGTTTATGACGTATAAGCAAAAGTTTTTGAATGTAACCTTTGCATGTCCCTGAAAATGTGATGTTTGGGCAATAGCTAATAGAAGGACCATGTATACATGTCTTTGTTTGTCTTGTTTTTTTGTTGTTGTTTGGTTATGACCTTGCACAATGTAACAAATGATGTTGATATGCAAATTAACATGTAGCTAGTCTAAACATCCTCTCTAACACATAATGCAAATTATATATAGTCGCGGTTCATTCAATCTACATAAAGCAACTTTGATCTCCCTTTTGAGGCTTGTCCACTTTGACAAACAGTGTGTATTTTAAGGTAATTCCCCAGTTTTGCGTTGCGCATCTTTACTGCGCATATTAGAAATTTTAAAATGTTTAAAGTTTTTGCCATTCTAGTTTATGTGAGCTCTCAAAGAAATATCAGAAAAAATAATGAAAAAAAGAAGTTTTCTTCATAATATATGGGGCTTTTTGTTTAACTTGTCCCAGTCTCCCAGAATCTTGGAACCTAGAGTGTTAGAAAGTTTGTCAAAAAAGATGTTGTTTATTTCATTAAAATAACTCTTTTAGTTGCTGAGATATCAAGGTTTTTCAAATATGTAAATAAGATAGGTTGTGATGTCATGTCAGGAACTTGAAAAGTGGAAAGATCACAAAACAACAAGTATTTCTTGAAATACCAGATCAATGATCCTGAAACTTAGCAAAAATGTTTTACACTAATATATGTACATGTTGTTGATGTTTGTTATACTGTTGCTATGGCAACATCCTCGGTCCTAGCCCTTTTTTTGTTTTGAAAAAAAAATATTTTTGGCAGCAAAATATAAAATAAAGTCTTCCCTTTTTCATCGTATATGTGAATACCACAGTGGATGACTGTAACTGCTTTTTTTGAGTAGAAATTGTTTTACAATAGGAAAAAACAGAAATTTAAAATTTTAGAAATATGAGGTCTATGAATGATGTATTGCTATGGCAACATCAAAATTCCTATAGTTGAATGTAGTTTGATGAGTGTGAAGTTGTTGCCAAGTTTCAAGTCCATTACAGAAGTAGTTCAAGAAATAAACGTTGTTTATCATTTACTCTCATCTGAGGTACTGACCAGGGGTTTCAAAAAGAAATAAAGTAGAAGTTGGAAACTGAAAAGTAGGGGTTGGAATTACTTGAGGGCGGGAGGCCTGAGCAACAAGGCTCAAAGGCCCAAGTTTTCTAGGGGGGCCTGGGGGCATGGCCCCCCAGAAATTTTTGAAATTGAATGTGCAAAAAGAACCCATTTCCTGCATTTTGAAGGCCAGTTGTTGAAAAAAGTAGTGTTTTATCAGAGTTAAAATTTCTGGATTTTCGTGCACAATCAACATTCTAAATTAATCAAAACTGCGGGAATTCAGTTATGCTTATACTGTTTTAGTATGTATCTTGGTATATGATTTATTGTGTACAATATCCACAAATATAAGTCGAATAAAATAACTCCTCTGTGAGTGTCTCGATTTCCTCTGTCTTAATGAAAAGCCTTTGATAGCAGCTTCAACACAACATACAGTTTACACACTGTTCAGGATCAGGTAATCATTGCAAGCGTGCTGTATTCAATACCTACGGTCAAATCTCTTGCCATTATCGGAAAAGATCGGCAGAAAATTGACCTCTGTTTTTGCCTAAAATTCAAAGCTTTCTTCAAGAGATTGACAAAGAATTGGTTTATACACATAGGGAAAAGCAACAACATCTTATGCAACTGATTTCTGAGCATCTGAAGTGAAAGTAGATGTTGGAAATAAGGATAATAAACGTCACTTGCGACGCTCAACGCCTTGTTTTGAAACCCCTGCTGACATGACGTCACAAACTATCTAATTTGCATATTTGAAAAACCCTAATATATCAGCAACCAAAAAAGTTATTTTAATGAATAAAATGCCATTTTTCTTCTTTTTCAGCGTACTTTCTAACACTCAGAGTACCATGATTCCAATGTATACACTTTAAAGTTCTACCTTTTAGTTGCTTTACTCCCTTACTGTCAAATTTGTTTAAGTCTGTCAATAGCAGCACAAAGTTTCAACTGAGTTAGAACATAGGAAGTTTAATGATGCAACTTGCAATTCTTCCTTTTTTAATGACATTTTACTTCAGAATTAAAGTCATGTTTTAACAATTTAACTATTATTTTCATGCACCAGCTCAGAAAATCATTCTAAGAATTTTTGGCAGTTCTAAAAATGTAGAATAGTTTGATGTCTTAGAAACCATTGTTTTTGTTTACCCATATTAGATGGTTTAATTGTAGCCTGAGTAGGAGCTAGTCCCAAAAAATTTTTCAAGTTAAATTTTTAATACAAATCTTGCAGCTTTTTCTTGTTAAAACCTGATCTGAGCAAGTAATTGTTAAAAAGTTTTGGCATTTGAAGATTTTGATTTGAAAATTTCAAGCATTAGCTCTTTGATAGAGCAAATGTCATTTGAGGGTTTTCAGTTTACCAGCTATACTGTGCTGTCTGTGCCAAGCTATCTCTCATTTATGCCAAGAGATAAACTATGGACACAGGGCGCTATAAAAGCATATAGTCTGAAGAGCAACAATAGATGCAATTGCATTTTTTTAATTTTTACAAAATATTTCTAATATCAGTATTTTTTAATGATATTCAAAGATACAAAGTATATTCATAATATTGTTCAAAGAAAGCAGTTTGTTACAGACATGATGTTGAAGCTCGACTTAATTCTTCATCTAGTGACCATCATTATAGCAATCTAAATCAAACATTCTGAGAGCATCAAGATTACATTTTTTAAATTAATACTAAGTTCCTTGCCTGCTTTTATGTGTTCTGCTGGAAAAAATGTGGGCTTAATGTGGTTTGTAGAATGTGGCTTGACAAGAGCTATTACCAAAATTTCTGGGCAATTATCCGCATGGCAGATTACCCACACCACTCATTTTGGCCACAAAAAGAAAAATAAATAAGCTGATTACCCACACCAGTAGATAACCTGCACTTGTTCAGCACCATTTTTGTTAGGTTGAGGAAAGGCTGGGGCGAGTGCTGGGTGGGGTTGAATTGAGCAGATTTGTGAGATATTTATGTAATGCAAGCTTACAAGGTCTTCAAAATCGCTTGAAACAGAATATACTCTCTTAATCATGACTGTACTGGACTAGTTCACGGATATTCTTCTAAGTGTTTCATTTACACACATGCTGAAAATCACTTTTCTAGTTGTGCTGCATAATAAAGGAAATGAATTGAAAAGTTTCGGCATGATCATGAATAAGATACCTTTAGAAGGTGGAAACGCGTGAAGTTGTGAAGTTGACATGAACAGTGTAAACAACGAAAAATTCTTTTACATTCATCTAATTTACTGGATGAGTTAAATATGCACCAAATGATTTAGAAATTATCGCATTACCGTACCTATACATGTACATGCTACTCAATTTTTATGATGTTAAGACAGTCTTGTAAATCTATTTTTTATGAAGTATGACAGCCAGATAGACAAACACAATCTTGTTCATCCATTGCTGCTGCTGGCACAGGCAGCAGAAGCAAAAATTTTAGGGGTAGAGCTTATCAAAGAGCTGTTAAAAAAGTGAAGAACTCTCAGAATTGAAGTTTTATTCGAAAATTGCAGAAAGATTTTGTCCAATGTTTTGGCAAAATATCCACAAAAATGTTATTCGGCTTGAAAGGGGCTGCACCAGGTTGATAGTCCTAGGTAGTTATCATTGTGTTGGGTTTGGCAAAATTAATTAAAGCTGGACACAAATTTTGAATCTTGTACTTAGAATATTTTTATGTTTTCAGATGAGGATCAGCATTACTCCCGAAAGGTTAGTGTCATTTAAGTTTTTGAATTGTAATTTTTTGTTTTGGGTTAAAAAAGTTGGAAAAGGTAGAGAAGATCTGTGTACAGGTAACACAATGGCCCAATCTCAGGTACCTAATAAATGTCCAGTGACACTTGTTAATGTTTTGAAGGGCTTATTTGGATCCCCCGCTTCATTAATTTTCAAGTTCTGGTTTGATCATCATGTGATCCAAATTTCAGGATATATATTTTATTGACCAATGCCATGTCCGATGTTCATCTTTCCCACTTTTGTTTGGATCACAGCTCTAGAATTTATAATTTAATAAATTTATCCTTATTTTTGCTGGTCTTTTTTTAAAAAGCATCACTTGATATCTGCATTTCCTAATCTGCTTACCAGCAGTTACTCACCACCACCCCCCCACTCCCACATTTATTTGGCATCTGAGAGTAAGAGGGTAGGTTCATTTACTGCTTTCATCTCTTCACTTTTATCCACCATATTTGCTTGTGTTGGTGGTGGTTACATGCACTACTGCTTTAGTTGAAAAACTGATCCAAAGTATTTGCTTTTTTGTGCTAGACATACCATAAACTTCACAGTGCACAGACATTGGACAGTTTTGAATTGGGAAAAGTTAGCATGTAATAGTAAACAACCACAGCTCAGTGTTGTTTTTATTTTAAAGCGCTTCCACAGGTCATAAGTCACTTATGCTGACCACTAACAAAAACTTTTTGCATTTCATGCCCATTTTGAATGATCAAATAAATTTTGCGGCTGATTTTAAAATCTAGCTATTTTTTGTCAATGTTCTGGATTTGGTTGAGATGTGTGGTGTTAATGATGCTGTACATTTTCTGTTGTACCAGTCTGTAAAAGTTTGTGTTGATATTGAGTTTATTCTGGAGGTGTAAAGTTGTTAATTATGTTTTTGCAGAAAGCTATCTGTTTCAGAAGGAAGTTATGCTGGATTAACAGGTGATTTTCCTGAAAATTGATTTTTAACAGCCTAAGCACAGCTTTTTTTGCTGAACATAACATGCTTTGAATAACTAGATGTCCATCTTTAGGAAATGTTGAAATTTTCCTACGTGTATGGGTATTGTTTTTTGTTAGCTGTTTTTTTCGTTTGTTTTAATGGCATTTTTGACTCAAGGGGTCTTGGGAGAAAAGGCAATAGGGCTCAAGGTCTGCTTTGAGGTCTGCCACCCAGGACCTACAGTTTATTGTCCTTATCCGAAAAGACATGATAAATTCAAAGCTTTAAGGCTCAGAAGCTCTATTGCTCTTTAGAAGTTTGGTAGACTACTTCCAGTTTGTTTATTAATTAGTGTCATAACCTTTGTTTCAGATTCACCTAACAGCCCAGTGGACATTGCTTTGGAGGTAGACTTTTATTATCTAATTTATGATTGTTTTCAGACCTTAATGTAGTCTAGCAACTTTGCATATAAAATTGTAACATTGATAAACTTGACTTACTTGACTTAAGTCTGTTGTTTCTTGTGGAGCATAGGCCACCAGCGAGCTCTTTCCACTTTCTCTCGACATTCCAATCATGGAGTGTCAGTCCAAGCCAGCTTTCATTTCAGCCTCCCAGGAGTGACACCAGGTGTTTCTTGGTCGTCCACATCTTCTCTTGCCAGGTGGATTCCAATGCAGGGCATGCTGGGTTATATTTTGCTCCTCCTTCCTCAGGGTGTGGCCAATCCAACCCCACTTTCTCTTTCTGACTTCAATGGCTGGGGATAGTCGTTTCATGTGCTGCCAAAGTTCCTCATTCAATGTCTTTTCAGGTCATCATATGCCAAGGATTTTGCAGAGACAACCATTGATAAATGACTGAATTCTTCTACTGAGGGCTACTGTATAGTCTTCCAAGTCTAGGCACCATACAAGAGGATAGACTTTGCTTTGGAATTAAAGATGCACACTTTGATCTTTTCCCCTATTTCTCTTGACTTCCACACTTGGTGCAGCAACTTGAATGTGGTTCATGCCTTTCTGATTCTCACTCTTATATCTTCTTCTGAGCCCCCTTGTTGGTCCACAGTGCTTCTGAGGTAAGTAAATGAGCTAACTTCCTCTATGGATCCAGCCTCCAGCTTCACAGGTTCCATGTTCTGTGTGTTAATCTTCACAAGTTTGGTTTCTGCCGGTTAATTCTTAGTCCTAATTGTGCGGCTGCCTTTTCTAACCTCGCTGTCTTCCTCTGCATCTGTTGGCAAGAATGTGATAACAGGGCAAGGTCTCCGGAAAAATCCAGGTCATCAAGCTGTTGCATCATTATGGTCTTGTGTTGTCTGCTTCATCGCCCAGTCAATAGCGAGTTGAAACAGGAATGGAGACAGAAGGCATCCCTGTTTCACACCTGATTGAATCTCAAACGGTTGCGATGGCTCTCCCCTGTCAAGGTTGTCAAACATCTTTTTGAAGTCTACAAAGCTTACCAGCAAAGGACTATTCCACTCTAGGATTGCTTGACAATGATTCACAGCATTGCTATTTCATCCATACATGATGGCTCCTTTCTGAATCCTGCTTGGTGGTCCCTCAACTTGACATTTACTGCGCTCTTAATTCTCTTCAGGATGATTCTGTTCAAGATTTTGCTGACCGTCAACTTCAACATGATTCCATAGTAGTTCTGGCAGGATAGATCACTTTTCTTAGCTAACTTCACCCTGCTTCCTTTCTCAGCTAACTTCACCGTGCTTCCAGTCCTCTGGCACTCTCTCATCGAGCCAAATCTTAGAGTGGGTGTAGGGCCTTGACAGTGGTGTTGATGTCAGCTTTGTATGCTTTGCTTGGCATGGCTGTTCTTACTCTTTCTTCGTTGGTGGGCAGATCTGGTCTTGGGTTCTTCCCTGGCATGACTCTTATCAGGTGGTACAGCTCCTGCAAGTCCCTGTTCTGCCTCTTGTGCCAGTTCCTCATAGTACATCTCTTGTCCTGCCTGACCCTGGTTTTGACTTCTTTGTGGAGCTCATAGTACTGCTTCTGGTATCTTGCTATGCTGGCTCTAGTCTGTGCACTGTTTAGTTTCTCTTTTGTTTGTTTCCTTTCTTCATTCATCTCCCATGTACCTTCTGTGATCCATGCCTTCCTCTGTTTTCTTCCTCCCAACTGTAGGTTTTCTTCACATGTTTCCTGCCAAGACTGTCTTGTTCCTGCCCAGTGCTCTTCAATATCTTTTTCTTCACTCAGGTTACTGAGGGCCTCAAACTTCTTTCTTAGGGTCACAGGAAATGCTTGACGGTATGATTCCTCGTTTAACTTCTTGACCTTGAACTTGTACACTGCCTTCCTGGTGTGTGTCCTCTTAAGCTTCAGCTGCATCTTAGCCATGACCAGATGATGGTCTGATCCAGCATCCGCTGCTCTCACACCAGCAGTGATCTTCGGAAAAGTCTTCAATTGCAGAAGTGGTCAATTTGGTTGCGGGTTTTCTGATCTCGCCCAGGTTTCTTTGTGGATGTCTCATCGAAGGAAAACACTACCTCCAATGACTAAGTTATTGTCTGTGCAGAAGTCCATGAACATCTGCCCATTTTCGTTTCTTGTGCCCAGTGCATGTTGTCCCATGGTAGTCTCATAGCCACTGTTTTCACCACCGACCTTGGTATTCATGTTGCCCATCAAGATGGCCATCTCTTTCTCTGTGCACTTGGACATGATATTCCTTGTGAAACTCTTCCTTCTTTATGTCCTCAGCATCATTAGTTGGTGCATATGTGACGATGGTTCTCAGTATGATACTTTTGTACCAAGTCCTGAAGCATGCCGTGATAATCCTGGAAGAGGCTGGCTCCCATTCAATAAGGGCCTTTACTGCTTGCTTTGATATCATGATCCCTACTCCTTGTATAGCTGTTTTCCCACTGTGTCAGGAGTACAGGAGTGTCTCTCCTAATTTAAGTCTAGTTTATCCAGAGCCTCTCCATCAGGTTTCACAGAGACCAAGAATCTCCGGGTTGTAGTTCCTCATCTCTTTACTAATGTTAGCACTTCTTCCAGCTTCAAAAATTGTTCTCACATTCCAGGTTCCAATCTTAGTTGGCCTTCTGGTTGAAAGAACAATCGATCTCCCAATTTTCCATAGGCTTTCGCTGGTCCTCCGCCAGAATTCCTATCTTTGTTGTTTCGTTCTATGCTCGCCTGTAATCAGTTGAATCCATCTAGCAGGTGATTAGCCTTCCAGACTTCACCAGAGCTTCAATCAGCTTTACCTTCTTCCGTCCCCCGCAAAGTGGACATAGGGTTGGATTTTAAGAGGGAATTGATAATTTTCATGGATATGTTTTATTCGATTACTGAACATTTTTAGTACAAGTGAAAAATACAGCCCCTTACTAATTACTTATCTGAAAAAGTTGTCTTATTATTTTCTTACTAGTCTGCTTCTTGTTTGATAACGTACATGAATGTTCAATAGTATTCCTCAGTAAACTGTGCTCAAGAGTGTTTCTGTTTAAATTTGCTCCTATACTACTGAGCTGTTTGTAGTGAATACTATTTGTCATGCATGCATGCTGGGCAGTAATCAAGGCATTGCTGGCAGTCCAACATCTCCCTTGAGGATGTCAACAAATGTCTGTAAGGGTGTTCTTAGATTGCACATGCTGTGATCAGCTCATATAGAACAAGGCAGTATGCAGTATGCCTTTGACAATGGCATGCAAGCTTGAGCCTCCTCCAAGCGACTTTATCTGATGTCTTGGGGAGGTCTCCATAAAATTGTTAATGGAGAAGTGGGTCCCGCGAGTTGAACATTTAACACTATCCTAACATGCAGGTGTGCAAGCTGTCAAGCAACTTCTGCAGTGAGGCATTCATTGCCCATCACCAAGTTCATCCTTTACAGGGCTTTGTTCAGAAGATTTTTGATCTCATAGCTGAAGATTAATTACTCTTGCTTTTGGTAGTTTATAATCAAGAACAAGGAAAATTGACACTGACTGTATCGCATTTTTTTCTTATTTTTAGGAAAAGATCTATATAACATATATTGAGACCCCTGCTGTGTTTTGGGCCCAGGTATTTATAGTTTGTAATTTTCAACATAACTGAAGAAAATGGACAAGAAACCATTGAAATATTTGAATATATAATGCTCACATTTTGTATTAGTTGTTTAAACCCAGGATTTGTGTTCTCCCTCATTGTCAGTGACTGGTGATTGATTATATCTTTTACTAAGGGTGAAAATTGTTTTAGTATTACCGGTAACCAAACAGGCCTTCCTTTTGTTTATAATGGTTCCTTCCACAGTTGTTTTCATAATATTTCATCTTTCAAAATACAGCTAGGCAAAACAAGATGCATTTTTTCTAATTTCCTGAACAATCGACCAGTGGTGAATTGTGCAGGACATTTGCTTGTTGGTGAACCAATATAATACTATTTTTTTGTTAGTTTAGTCGTTTATATGAAAATGTGTTTATTTTACTGAGGTTGTTAAATAAGGACCTGTGCTGTAAAAGAGATAGCTCCTCCCATATCTGACATTTTTCAAAATTTAAATTTTGGACCAAGTGGCATTTCAACTTCTCTCTGAGTGATAGAAAAAAAAGAAATTCATAACCACTAAAATTTAAACATTCACAATTGTTTCTTCCATACAATAGTGGCAAAGAGAAACACAGGGAAACAGGGAAATTTTGTATCTCATCCATTCAGCGAAGTTGTCACAGCTCCTATAAGTTTTGTTCATTGGAGCATAACATGTGCCTCATGGAAACTTCGCATATTTAATGCTAGCGTTTCTTTTTACCCTTGTAGTATAATATGTTTTGTTAGAATTTCCCTCTGTTTGAAACAGAAATCAACAAAAAACTTATGATTTTGAAGTAATTAGTTATTCTTTTCATGTGTTACTTGAAACAATATTTTTACACAAATAGTCTGTTTTTTTCATGTCGTGTCTCTTCAGAGGCTGAGTGACAACTGAAGGTGATGAGCACTTTGATCAGGCCCTTTTATAGTGCCTGTTTTTAGCACTCTGTTAGCTGCATTCTCAGCTATTTTGTTTTGCCCTGTTAAATTATTCGGGCCTAGTAATATTTGTTGCAAGATCAGAAGTCACTGCAAGTTTATAACTTGTTGTTTCATGTTTTGGTGTTGCTTTAGTGCAGTGATGATGACACAACTGCAGCTCTGGACAAGTTGAGTAATGATCTCCAAGTCTTCTGCAAGAACAAACCTTTGTTACAGAGTCCACCGATTCCCAACAAAGTAAGTGTTTTTGCCAAAGAAGTAAGCCAGTGCTTAAGAAAACTGTGAAATACAGCAAAATACAGCAAATGTCACATATGCATGGGTTCTTTGCTTCCACTTGATGTCATTGTTGTTAAGCATGCAGCATTCTT
>JAOBRD020261897.1:0-23619 GCA_027575215.2 Hydrozoanthus sils
GAAGATGAAAAGCCAAATTCTCCTAAGCTGGTTATACAAAAAGTATGGGTCCTAGTTGGGAGAATTTACCAACACAATATTTTTCGTGTTTGGGGCTGAAAGGGTTAAAAAAACCCTAAAGAGTACCAAGTTGCCAGTTATGACTCCTAGAAATTTGGTGAACCACCTTAAACCCCTGTAAGTTTGTCATAGCTAAACAACCCAGAGAGAGTATGGGGGAAAAATAAGATGGCTTTTAAGAGATTGTAATACTGGTCAAAATTAATTATTCCTTAGGTGGAAGAAGAAGAGCCTACTGGCTACATCAAGTTTGAGAAGTTTGAGCCTGTAATGATGAAGATTTTACTTGAGAGAAGGTAAATGTAGGCAATAGCTGATTAATATAGTTATCTAAATGACATCGTCATGATGCATCATTTCAAAACCTTTCCCTGTTAGAAAAAGACAAAATTAGGGATTGCACTACATTATTTTGCACTTAGTCCCAGGACTCCTTTAAAACTCCAGAAGTTTCGAAAGAGTCCTATTATAAAACTTGATTTATAGCAATAAGTTTCCAAGAGACACTGTCATTAGATATTCAAAAAATGTATTTTGTGGGAAGCAGTTTGCATAATAAAGCACAAATTTTGCTTTAAAACAATCCCTGATAAAGAAATTGTTTCTTAGTCAAATTGTTTCTTAGTCAAAGACTGTGAGGTTCAGATTGCTTACTGCTAGTCTTCTTTAGGGATGTGTAGAGTGTGATTTTGTTTGCTTAAATAGACATCAGATCAGCGAATGGTGAAATGCATGTACCAGGCCAAGCCTTCCGACACCTATTTAAGCAAACAAGATTACACAGTCTATACATCACTTGAAGACTTAGTAGTGCTCAGTGAGCAGTCGAAACATTTGTCACAATCCTCAATGACTCAATTGTGAGGCAGTTGAACAATATATTTCACTAAGTATCCTCATCCATAATGAATCGACAATCAATTTCAATTTATAATGTCAGCTTCTCTTTCGTACAGTTACAAACCTGCGCCAGAAGATCAATTAACAAAAGCCTTTGAAGTATTAGACCAGGATAAAAAAGGATACCTCACAACTGAAGAATTAACCAAATTTATGTCTGAAGAAGGTAATTATTTAATTAATGAATAAACTGTCAGCTAACAGCACTAGATCAGGGGTTTCAACAGAAGCCGGCAACCAGCAAATTTCGCTGCCTACTTCTCAAATCACTGCTGCCTACTTTCTATAACAATAAATATAAATACTTTTTAAGTTGACCCCCATATGGATACAGCCACCTACTTTAATATGGTCTGCTGCCTACTTCAAAACTTATTGAAACCCCTGCTAGATGCTTCTCTAAACATAAAATATGAGACAACAGTTTACAATTTTGAACTTGAAACTCAACCAGAAGAGATTTTGTAAGTCCCCCCTCCAATTATTTCCCTTTTCACAACTAGCAAGACCTTTCTAACCATACACCATCCTTACAACCTGTCACAGCCACAACCCTATCAAAACACTATGATCAGGTTTTTATCACTTGAGGTTTTGAGTTATTTATTGTTTTAAATTACAACTTGTGAATCAACTATTAATATTCAAACTATATTTCCAAGTTGCAAACTACCATTTGAGAGTAGAATTAAGCAATAAAGTAACAATGCACATGTTGAGTAAGCAGTTTGGGAGATGTATGTCAAGCAGGAATATACAAGAACATGTGAATTGATCGGCTACCCATGTGACTCTCTGTAGCTCAGTGGGTAGAGCATCTGATCAGTATTCACAAGGTTGCGGGTTTGATACCAGTCAGTGACTTGGCTCCCCATTAGAGTCCCTATAACTCAGTTGGTAGAGCAACTGACTGGTAATTCCTGTTAGTGACTCGGAATTTTTTCTAAGCAGTCAACTTGTGAATCAGTTATTCTTCATCAAACTTTATTTTCATGTTGCAAACTACCATTTAAGGTATTTATAATATATTATTGGTTGTTAACTTTTGCTTTTGTTGTCTGTTTAGGGGAAGCTTTTACTCAGGAAGAAATGGAAGAAATGTTATCTGCTGCTGTTGACCCAGATAAGGGAGTGGTATTATACAAAGACTTTGTTTCTATGATGGTGGTGGAAGATATTTAATTGTTTTTGTTGTCTATGTTGAGTATACTGCCAGTGCTTGTGATGGCACTGGTACGGATACCAACAAGAGAATAACTTATTGTATAGAAATAATCTTCACACATTGGAAGTGGATCGTATCCAAATGCATTCTGTTGTATAAATCTTTGGCACATGAATCAATAACATATTATATGTAAATTGGTAATTTCAATTTATCAGTACACTGTACAGTCAGTATCAAGCCTATAAAGGAATAATCTTTTCTAAGAATTTGTTTAATATGTACAGCCGGCAAACTAAATTGTTTACTAGGACTTTGTTTGAATATATCAATGTAAAAAGATTGTGTTGTCATAATCTAGGGTTAAGTGTAAATATTGGAGAAATATTGGTATAAAAAGAATAAAAATTGTCTACGAGCATAATTTTGCACAATTTTTATTATTTTCATATTTTTCTTAGCTAGCACCAAAGGTGTGAGCTTTCTAGGGGGGTCCAGGGCATGCTGTCCCTGTCTTTTTGGAATATGTTGGTACTGGACATCTTACATTTTGTGCTCTCCCTCTAGAAAATATTAACCTCAAGAGGAGCACTTTTTGCAGGAAGATTTGCAATTCTGTGAAAGACTGATTTCTGGAGAGTTGACAAATGTTTCCTTATGTCAGTCGTCTCCAGCCGTACCAATCCTTGATCGTTACTTGAGATGGAGCATAACCTGTTTAGCCAAACTTTGCCATTTGGTGTATTGCTAAATTCTCTCAACTAGAATCCATACTTTTCACGTTACCAGTTTAGGAGAATTGTGCTTCTCATATTCAGTGTTTGATCACTTCCTGTTTAGTAACGTCGACAATATAACATTTCCGGTTGGCTTTGTCTTACACTGTTACGTCGAGCCGTCAATCTTTTGAGCTCAAATGTCGCTTGTCCCTTATTTTTTGGTCTTTTTGTTGCATTTTTTTCTAGTGTAAAATGTCGCTGTCATGACTATTTACTTTGCTAATTTCTTTACAGCTCCAGTTTATCAAGTCGTTGTCAAAAGCCGAATCAAGTAGACACGACGCACCAATGTGTCTGTTTCATTAGCGTGTCCTAAAAACGTTAAACTCGGACAAAAAATAGCGGGAAACAAATTACAAGTATTATTACATGTATTCCTGAATGTTTTGATACATAGTTGACCTCTGACGCCCTTTGTTGCTGTCGCAAATTGTCGCACTTTTCTCGATAATTTCTGACGCTTGTCGGCGCTTTGACGATTGTCCGTCGCCTCAATTTGAGACCGTGTCACCAAAAACCCTTTGTAGGCCCCTTTAAACTCCAGCAAATGCTTTTTTTTTTATTTCCGAAAAAAAGGAGGAGGCTGACAGTTTCAGCGTTAGTTCCTCGTCGGAGCATACACACTCTTTTGTAAGAACAAACTTTACCCCAGATTGAGATTGGCCACAAATTAAGAAGATTAATATGTGATTAAAAACCGTATGCGCGCACTGGCCATAAAATATTCTCTATTTACCGTATCGCGTACTGCGATAAGAAAAAAAAACATGTCATTTCTTTGCGCCTACTGTTTGGAAATTTAAGAAAATAAGAATAGTTTAGGAACAATTGAAGCTAAAATCACCAAAAAAATTTCAGAACAGTATAACTTTAAAAAAAAAGCGTATATAAACCCAAATGCACAAACGGCGGCGATTTAAATATTCTTTTGTCTAGATTCAAGTTAGTGCAACTAGACTCGTTTTGCGTCACTTCTTGTTTTGAAAACGAGTTTTGTTCCGCTACTCAAATCGCCGCCATTTATGCATAAGGTCCAAATCAGTGCAACATACAACAAGCTACTTGTCCACCTGTAAAACTTTGGATTTTGTTATACAAGGCGGATTTAGACTGAATTACCATAACTGGGGGACATAAATATACCTTTTTCAAGTCGACTAGTTCTTTGTGAATATTTTCCCGGTTGAGCTCCGAGTTGATAACGGCTTGGAAAGATTGAAGCGCCCCCCTCCCCCCGTTCCAATCCCTGTTTCCTAAAAATTTCTTCTCGTTAACGCACTCGCAAAGCAATTTCGTTTTACGAAATGAAAACATGAGCCTTTCTAGAGAAATTTAAGAAAAGTCAACCATTTTCTCACTTGACGCATGTATTTACTGTTAATTTTTTTTACACAGCCTTATTGCTCTTTATTTATCAACCCCGGGGAATGTGATCCGTTCGAGAGGTAATACAGTATAAAGCAACACCATTAGAACCTTGAATAGTCGAGGTTGTTGTAAATTTATATAACACAGCAATCCCTGTTATTTAACACCGTGAAACCTAATTGTCTAAAGTGGTAAAGTATTTGTAATGTAATGTAATGCAGCTCGTTATCATGTATAAGCAAGTTTTTCCCTCAAAAGAGACCTTTTTGTAGGACGCTATTGTGCTTAACGGTTTCAAAATTCAGCTTTGCTATCCGTACAGAACAAGTAAGGAAAAAGAACGCAAACGACAAGTGAAGGCCAAAACCAGTCACAAATAACTTTGTGGTTCCAGTAGCCGAACAGCGTCAGGCGCTGTCAGGGTGAAAATCTCTAGCGGTATGAAACTAAATAAAACATATGATCGATCAACTTATATGTCTCATATTCAGTGCCTCTATCTCGATGTACGTGGATGATGAAACTATTAAAATTATTTGTAAGCCAGCTGTTTGTTATAATATAAGAGGTGAACAAAAACGTTCTACGTATATTGCAGCTTTACAAGGTATAAAGGTTTTAGATATATCGAAATTCCGAGAAATTTAGCATGTGCTCCGCAAAAGTTTTCCACAAGCTCTAGGGCAGGGATTAGATTTAGAATATCTGAGACTCCTGAACAGGCTAAAGCTAAACCCTTTCATGAGCCAAGCGGTTCATAAGGCCGGCGCTTATCACCGGTTTCTGTAGTGTTAAGTGGATGAAAGTCTTTGACTCCCCCTGGATATGAGACTTTAAATCTCTCGCAGGTTAGCTCCCAGCAGAACTGGTACTCATTTATACAGCTGAGTTGACTGGAGCAAAATCAGGTTAAGTGTCTTGTTCAAGGACATAACATAGTGATCTGACCGGGGCTCGACTTAACTCGCGACCCTAGAATTACGAGTCGAACGCGCTAACTGCTCGGCCACTGCGCCACCGACTTTATTATGCACCAGTCAATTGAAACCACGGCCCCCCGACAGGGCGGGGAATTTAACATTGTGCCACTGTTAAAAGCTGTTCAACTCCCCGCCCCTCGGGGTCAAATAGCTTGTTAAACAGCCCCGGGGTTGCGGGATCTAGGAGCAAATATACTGACTAAAACGAGAAAATTGAAAACTAAGCAGGTTGATACCCGTCTTAAAAATGTCTGATGAAAGCAATTGACCAAGCGCAAAAAGGATAAAACAACCCCTCTTTCTCCGACTGCACACCGCAAAAAAGTTCCGGCCCTCAATGGAGTGGCGTAGCATAACATTATATCAGATGGAGCTACGTTTGGAGTATTATGTTTCCTAACGCTTCTTCAAAGAACACTCGAGTAGTACTTTGAATTGTTAATCCCCGCTCATTCCCCGTGTCCGTGACAGCAACGTGCAGTTAAATCCCTGTACATAGATCCCGGCCCTCAAGAGGCTGTTGTTAAATTCACTGCTCCCCGGGGCAACAACACTGTTAAAAACCAGTTACAGACTGACTATGGACGCGTTAAAAGCCCGGCATGTCGCGGGGCTCGGAGGGCCGTGGTTTCAATTGACTGGTGCATTAAATTTTTAAATTAATCACAGATTTACTGCCCAAAAGAAGCTAGCCTTGTTTTGCTCAATTTAGCATACGGCACTTTCTTCTTGGAGTTGCACACACTAGTCGGTAAAGTCACCAACATGATTTTGTATCTAGGACTCTCTTTTCATACGTTGAAGGCCTATATCAGCCTAATACTTAATTAAACATGTTCTTAGTTCGGATTGTTTTTCATTTGCCAGGCTAAACAGGGAAAAGAGCTGGTTCTGGCCATTACAAAATGAAGAAAATTAAGTCGCACGCGACCGCGTTATGCTTGCCGCCTTATCTCGCCCGAAATTACCACGCTTTAGGTGATTGAGGCGGGAAAACGTAGCAGCCTTTGATCCAGACGTAGGGCCAGTCTGACCAGTATTGCGCACCATTAGAGAACTGATTTGATTGGCTAGAATGATTAATGGAAAGCGTCAATCGTTAACTGAACAATAACACTGATAACAACAAACTGTTTAAATGAACAAAACTCTCTTAAAATTGTTTAAAATCAAGGTTTCGGTGAGATGAAAATAAAACTCGCCAGCGCATTGAACAATTTTTTTAAAAAGTTGTTCTCATCATTTTCCGTGTTGGGATTCGAAAGAATTAACCTTACTTATATACGAGTATAGGTGTTTGCGTAAGTGTATTTATAATAGTCACATCTTGATATGTGAAGTCAGTACGTTTAGCCTGTTTCAGTCCCACGTACTCGGCCCCTCTGAGGACGTTAAAGGCGCTGAAGTACTATGTGCTGTCCTGTAGTGGTAAACTGGACTTTCTTTTCGTGTCTTGCCCCATCCTCTTCAGAATCTTGTCCAGGACGTGCCTGACGTTGAACGTCATAGGTGTATTGCTCTGTGATTTGAAACGTAGGGGAAAGCCACGCTTCTTAAGGGCTTTTAAAAGTTGCGCGATGGAATCCGTACCGCTTGTTGGTCGAGGGGGCGCGTCGGAAGATACATTTCGGCTGTTATTGACGAACCCTACTGAAAGAAACAAAAAAATTGCGATATTAAGACATTTGTTTAGCTCAAATGAAGCGAAAAATGGTTACTGAAAACATTGAAACATACACTTATCACATATCAAAGTCCAAAATTATCCCGTGACTGACATCGATTTTCCCAAATATATGTTTCGAAAATGGAACTGAACATATTGAAGATGAATCCCACCTAATATGTGATTGCCCTGCATACAACGACCCGCTACGAGAAAACGTATTTGAAACACCCAACCACAAAATGCAAATTAACCTGTCATCCCCTTCCAAAGAAATTCAAACTTTTACTGTTTTAACCTACTAGATTCATCAGAATGTTATACCAAGACATTGCTTTGTTTATACATGCTTGCATAAGAGAAAGATTAACTCTAGTTATTTAAAGTATGTGTTTTTAGATTATTTTCAAATGCTTTGCATATATTTGCAATAAAGCTTGTATTGTTGTTTTTTCGTCGGGCTTCCTGTGGAAGAGCCCGAGTATTAAAATGCAGTTCATCCACCAAACTCAGAACTTTCCAAAAAGTCAGTTCCGGCGCATCTGCGCAATCTCGAGTTTTCTGCTTCCGGTTTAATCTGTGCAAATATTTGGGTTTTTCAAGTCGCCATAACTCATCATTCATTGAGACGTTCGAGAAAGCAAAAAGGGATATGAGTACTAAAAGTGAACAGAGCAGAAATAGAGTTGACAAAACTAACCTTATATACAATTAACTTGAGCAAGAACATTTACGCGGAAAGCTTTGATACACTGAGATGAATGCAAGAAACCTGGTATATACTGTCAGTCGCTAATTAAAAATCAAGAACAACAAGAAGGGCGTCATGTCAAACCGAAAGAGCAAGTATCTACAAATTTATTTAACTGCTTTTGTTTTATTTTCAGTAATGAACTTTAGTGCCGATTTAATATCCGATTTTATATTTTATTTTATTTGCTTCATTTTGTATTCTTGTGTGATGTGTTAGAAACAAGGAACGCGTTTATATTTCCCTGAAAAATAAATATGACAGAATTCAGATCTTGTCGTGACAAGTTTGTTCTTTATAAGTTCAATTCTGTAATCAGTATAGACTGTAGATGTCTTGAGGCGAGACAATATGAGCGTGAACCAGCAGAAATTCTCACAAAAAACAAGGAGGCATCTTCAATGACGACACTCTCGAAACTGTCAGCATTGTGTTCGCTTCGCTGCACACACTTAATTGGGTAAACTTACGTAAATTTAAGAAAACTGTTTAAAAATCGACATTTTGTCTTCATTTTAAAAGAAATTCGAGAGGATTGCGTTAGTAAATATTACACTAAAAAGAAATTGGCGTTGTACTCACTCAACACTTCCTTGCATGTTCCGTAATTCTTTACTTCTATCAACTTCCCAGTTTTGCAGGACTGTTGATCCATAGCGCACTGTCCTTTGTATGTGAGACCATCAGTGCCGCAAATGAGTTCATTTGAGAGCTGAAAATTGCCGAATTGGGGTTTGCAAACACACGTGATACATCGAGGGTTGCCGTTTTTGTCGAGGAAACATTTCTGATCTGCTAAGCACGTGACATTCGAACAGTTTTTCTCTACAAAAGAAGGCGACAGAAAATAAACTTGTATAATTAAAAACCTCTAAGTTACGCCACGGTGTTTCAACTAGAAATCAGTTTTCTAGCTTTGTTCGAAATAGCAGGCAAAAATTGGATTCTATGTTGTATTTTTATAAATGCCACTCAAGGACAACACTATTCGGTCAGTGTAGTTTCATCCCCCCCCCCGGGGGGGGATACTCCGGGGTTGACAGATTAGGAAAGACCGAAAAATAAAATACCCTAATAAATACCAAGGCATAAAAATTTTCCATCCTAAAAAGTACCTCTCGGTTTGAAAAATACCCTAGAAAATATCAATCTAAAATTGACATTTTTCCCTAAATAGCTAGCGGGTCGTCGCTAAGTCCCCCACCCCCCGTGTTGCGCTGAACACGATATATGCATTAGACGTTTGCCAAACGATTTTATTCCTAACTTCTTTTCGGTAAGCACGTTTACCAAAACAGGGGACTGCAAGCAGTATCAATTTTTAACATCAACATAGCCATTGTTGCAATCATCATTGTAATATTCATTAGAGCTATAATCATAGACATCATCATTCATTACTCATTCCATTATTTGTTATCATTTTGTTCTTTAAACATCATCATAGCCATTGTTACAATCATCATCATAATATTCGTTACAGCCGCTATAATCATAAACAAAGTCATGATATTAATAGTTTATATTGTAATCAAAAACGCGGTTGATAACACTAGTGTTTTATAATCAACATCATAGAAACATCATAAACAACAATAGCATGGTCAATTTAAGCTTTAGAAGATATTTTCTGTGCTTCCATGCTCTATCACGCAGAATCCGGATTGTCAGTGGGAGAACACGAGAAAAGGTTTGGATCACGACTCAACTGAAAGCGAGTGATTCAAAATATTTTCGAGTGTTCTCCTAACAATCCTAAGTGTTCCCAACAGAGTATGCAAACACGGAAAATATCTTCCAAAGCTTTTAAAATAATATGAACTGATGACGTCATTCATGATATGATTTCTATCCAGATTTAGGAAGTGGTCCTTGGCCAATCAGAGTGCGTGTTTTACTGAATTTATTTTATGGATGATCATTGATCACTATTGTCATCACCGCATAATAACAAAACCCACGTTTTAATCGTCGCTGTTAACACCCCTATGTAACAGATCTGGTTGATTCTGAAACAAACTTTTTTGCACCAGATTGATAGAAATTTTCTTTACCAGGTTTTACCAAGACATAGCCATTTTGGCCCCGCCAGTTAAGAGAAGCGATGGGGGCTCTGGGGACGAGAATGGCTCAACACGACCGAATAATTTTTTCTAAAAAAAAACGGGTTCTAGTTTTAAAATAGTCTCATTTTAAAATGCTTATCAATCATTTATTCGCCTAATTATTTATCAAAACTTCACCAGGTCGCAAGAGAGGTTTAATTTTTCCCCAGGTTCATCAAAATTTAATCAAGTTTTTTGCCAGAATTGACCAGGGCCCAGGTTGGACAAAAGTCTTCCCAGGGGAGAGGGGGAAATAGCCCCCGGGTTTGTTTCGCCGGGTCTGTTACATGGTCTGGTTATTGTTTCATGTATTATTAGAGTAAAGTAGAAACCTTAAGTACAAGACATCCGTGGCGAACCGGAAATCAAATATCAGTAATTATCGGGTACTTGCACACGACATGCGGCCGCGGTGATCGTCACGGAGGTAAAAAGCGTCTTTGCAGCCTCCGTGACGATCACCACAATCGCATGACTGTGCAAGTACGCATAAACTACTGATATTTGATTTCTGGTTGGTTCCCATGGAAACACGGACAGCTCGTGCTTGAGGTCTCTATTACTTACGCCCACAATTTCCGTAGTAAGCAATTCCTGTCGACCTTCCAAGCCTACAAGTTGCCTTTCTCATTCGGCAGATGTTCGCGTAGGTGACCCCGTTTTCACCACACACTTTTAACTTGGCTCCAAGCTGTGGATGACCAACACAAATCCTGTCACATGACACACAATGAGCCCTGTTCCTCCTGTCAATCAAACAGGTTTGCGACCTTCTACGACAAGTTACTCCAACGCAGCTATCTGCGATAAAAGCAGAACTTGGATTGTAGCCTCATACTGTTGTTTTGTAAAGCTTTACGTATGGAATGGAGGGAGGGGGGAGGGAGAGGAGGAGTAGCTAAAAGTTCGTTAGAAGAAGACAAAGTTGCCAGAATAAGGAGTAGCGAAAAGTACTTTCAAGAAATGAAAGTCTGTACGCGATCGAAATTTTGTCATTTTTTGTCACGTCTCGAGGTATTATATTTTTTAATTTTTCCTCCGTCTCGCAATCTCGGATTTTCTCACAAAATGGTCCAATAAGAACAAGGGACAGTTACAATGATAAAGAAGGGAACCCATCAGGCTTCTCAAAACTGGCGGCCGAATGAGCCAGCTCTTCAAGTGATTTTAATAGATGCCTCTAAAAGTTGCAAAACCATTTCCAACTACCACTGAAGAAAATTAATCTTTACCCAAAAGTTCTGTTAAACAAAAAATGTCATGGTTCTGTTGAAGATGTTATTTTTAGTTTATGAAATCGCAATTATAGCACTATTTATTGCATTTGGTAACTTTGAGGGCGCTGCGATCTGGGGTTTGTAAGGCACTACATGACTCACGAGCCTTTAGTAGTAAAAGGGGTTACAGCTAAAGTGCTTAATCATGCTCCTTTGGCATCCAGTCGCTTACAGTGAAGCTTTAACCTTCTCCCCTGCAATACAAGGACGATAACACAGACAAGGTTAACTATAAGAGAGGAAGACAAAGATAATTAAGGACAAGAAAAAAGATTAGGACTACAATGAAGTTATGAAGGATACAAGGATAGAGAGAAAGGTAAGGAGCGGATCAATGCATGCCTGAAAAAAATTGTGCAGGCATTAGGAATGAACTGTCATGAGCGGCTCAAAACGAAGTAACAGTTATACTAGAAACAGGAACTAACTTTTTTGCAGTAGATTACTGCACATACTTCTTCACTATCAACTGATAAAAAAGCTTTTTACAAACTTATTTAAATATTAATCCAAGAATGCACGTTGGATATTAGATGGTAAATAATCAAAGAGACGCATAGCGCTGTGTTGACTAATCTATTAATCGTGTTTTAGTATATACCAGCTCGGCTACGCGCGATCTGATTGGTTTAGAAATAGTAGATGTGAGACAGTATTTACCTCCAAAATAGTAGATAATGAGACCGAAACAAAATGGCGGACGGAAGTATTCGCTTCGCAACAGTTTCGGATCACGATATTGAAAAAGTTTGCTTTAAAAACACGGGATATTCAAAACAACCGAAAGAATTCTGTTTTACGCCATTTACGACAGTACATTTTGTAGTTGACAAACTGTCAAAACCTGTTCGTTGTATGTCGGACTGCTCACGCGTGAGTCTCGCCACGGTCAAGTGATAAAAGTGTTTTTTTTTAAATTCTTAGAAATTCTTTCGTTTACTTGAAAGGAAGTTTGTTGCCTCGCTGGTATATACTAAAACACTTATTCTACTTCGGTTTCGGTGGATAGTGGCTTAAAATATCTACCTCGCGTCTTCGGTGCTCAGTAGATATTCTGCCACTATCCACCTCAATTGAAGTAGAATAAGTGCTAATTATCCAACAAGCACAAATGGACTGATAATTGTTTCATTAAATTTCTTTGATTTGGCATTTTGACTCAAGGAATCACGGGAGAAAAGACGAACAGGACTCGAGATCTTATGCAAGGCCCGCCACCCGGGACCTACGGTTTAACGTCCTTATCCGAGAAGACGCGAAGGTTTAACCATTTGCAGATGTTAGAGCAAAGGCAGCACCTTCTCCTCAATTATTTTAAGACCCCGAGTGAAGGGAATCGAACCCGGGCCTCCCGCACGACAGACTGGCGCCTTACCAACTGGGCTTCCCAACCTAATTATAAACCTGTGAGAGTCACGGGAGAACAGGCAATAGGATTCGAGGTCCCCTTCGAGGTTTGCCACCCGGGACCTACGGTTTAACGTTCTTATCCGAGAAGACGCGAAGGTCTAACCGTTTGCAGATGTTAAAGCAAACGCAGCACCTTCTCCTCAGTTATTTTAAGACCTTGAGTGAAAGTCCGGCACCGGGAATCGAACCCGGGCCTCCCGCACGGCAGACTGGCGTCTTACCAACTGGGATTAACCAGGCGGAGTTTTCTAAACCTTTCAGTATATACTTGAAAATGACAGCTAAAGTTTGTTCGGAACCACATTTCAGCTTTGCAGCACTACACGTACAGTCAGTTTCCATATATGGTCAATACAGTATAATATGAGCTGATAACCAAGATTGAGTGAGCCAATCAGGGCCCGGTTCAGTTCAAAGGCTGATCAGCACTAACCCTGGGTTAGCTTTTTAACGTACGTTCTTGTCTACGATGTTACAGAGGCTGACTTGAGCTGTAATTTTGAATTGACGTTTTAACCACTGCCTGGTTAGCCCAGTTGGTAAGGCGCCAGTCTGTCATGCGGGAGGTCCGGGTTCGATTCCCGGTGCCGGACCTTCACACAGGGTCTTAAAACAACTGAGGAGAAGGTGCTGCCTTTGCTCTAACATCTGCAAACGGTTAGACCTTCGCGTCTTCTCGGATAAGGACATTAAACCGTAGGCCCCGGGTGGCAGGCCTCGAAGGGAACCTTGAGTCCTATTGTCTGTTCTCCCGTGACTCTTTGAGTCAGAATGTTATAAAACCTAAGACCTAAACAGTATTTTATAAGAACAGTAAAAATTTCCATAAACAAGAAATTACTGCTTGAATTTTGGCGTAATCCACGGTTAAAAATATCCAACCTTTGAGCAACCCATCTCAGAACGCTAGAAACAAAATATTCGAGATTGAAGAGTGTAATAAAAGCAATTTTTGCCCTTCTACTTACCACTACACCTGCCGTTATAAGCCACCCTAACAGCTCGCCCTTCCTTACAGGCTTTTTTCTTGAGGTTGCATTCGTTTACGTATGTCTTGCCATCTGATCCACAAACTGGCCCTCTGCCACGTCGAGTTTTGCATCTATGTCTTATACATACACACTTTGTTCTGTTTCCTTTAACTTTGCACCTCTTACCAGGTGGGCACGTGACATTTTTACAAAGATCTGCAAACCGAAACGTGAGATGCTGAGTGACACGGTATACAGTTTGTTTGTACTAAATAATTATAGATGATCGAATGAGGCCGACGGAAATATTTTCAGGTCAAGGCCAAAAGACAAGTGTTTTTTTTTCGAAATTTGACAAAGACTTATTCGATAACATTCTAATAATCTAGCAGACAAATTATTACTTTTTTAGTTTTAATTTTCAAGACTTCGCGCGCGAAAATTCGTTTTGTAAACACGCCATCTTGATTTTTTGCTCGTGAGAGGAACTAGCTGCCATGGATAATTTGTAATTTCTCATGTGAAATTTCAAACGGAGGGCAATTAGAAATAAAATCGAGGGTCGAATTCCGCCTACAATTTGTCTGCTATGTTATTATAGTATTAACAACACCATCAACACGGTAATTTCTACTAATAATTTAGATGCTACTATCATTATCAAATTGGCATCATCACCACCCCTGACGGCGACCCTAGGCCTAGTGGAGAAAATCGTTTCCTTACTTGTTTGGTTTTTGGGGTTCGTAAGTTGAGTGCACGGCACGCATTCAGAAACACCCTCGACGAACTGGAAGAACATCTGCTTTTCGGACAATTCATTTTCTCTGAAGAACATTCCCCGCCCCATGTCACAACATTCTTCTTTGGTGTACAGCGCAATCAGCCCGAAACATCGGCCTTTTGTTTTGTTAAACGACTCCCAACACGTTCCAGCTGTGAAACAAGAATTTCTTGTCAACCACATAGTCAAACAAAATAGCTTTGCTTGCGCGTTCAACATCATGGCGGCCCGCTCGATGGCACATGGTCTCTCTCCTAAAAACAGCCACGTGCACTACGCAGGCTGTTATGAAAATTGTTTATAAAAACACCCAGACCGAGATTGTCCCGATAAATTAAGAACGAGCTAAGAAAAACCACCAATCTGAAACTTTAATCAGCCAATTTTAAGAACCTTACTGAATCCTTGAAAACAGATTTAGATGTAGAAAACACCGTACGCGAACACTTTCTATGAAGTACTCTCTATTTATCGTGTACCGCAAAACGAACGCGTATTTCTTAGCGCCATTTTGTTCCGGGCAGCAAACCCACTTTTTAGGAATATCAGGAAATAAGAACAAGTTCAAAGAATAATTTGAATCTGCCCAGCCGCAGCCGTAAGGTAGCGGTTCTTATAAAAAAAAAGTACGTATTCGAGCGGTCCCGGCCCACCCAGACGGACTGCACCAAGAAGCCGCTGACAAACGACGACAGCTATCGTTGAACCAGTGGTGGCCTTCGTTTGTTCATTTAAACGTGCAGACACGTTTGCAAACAAACATTTCACAAAAGAGTCCGCAGTTAATTAGCGCCACATTAATCACTGTCACTGCTTTATTCAGGAATTTAGGTTTAGCACACAGTATGTAGAAATGTTTACAAACAAGATCTGTTTAGTTTTTCAAAGGTGTTTGAAGAGAAAGTTGCCGACATTGTAGTCAAAGGATAAAGATAAAGAGCTTTATTTTAGTACCAGCGGAAACGTTCACGTTTGCTTGTAAACATTTTAAAACTAACTTGTTAAGTCTAGGAATAGAGAGAGCAGAATACGGACTACTGACGACCTTTGTCTAAGTATTAAGAAAGAGTTAAAATAATTAAAATAACTTCTAAAAATATCCCTCGATGAAGTAAATTAATCTCTAAATGAATTGCTCTACAAAACTACAAAAGTTATCAGATCTTAATAGAGTGATGAAAACAAGCGAAAAACGTTAAAAGTTTTAAAATATTTGGTAAATATTGCGCCACTGCTTTTTTTAGCTTCGACTCCCCGCCACTCTTCAGTTTGTACGTACTTGACAAACAGAAGTTATGCCAAAAGCTAGCTGTGGAATTGTTATCAATACCAAAACAAAATTCCTGGCGATGTCGTCCTCAATTTGGTACCTTAGCGTGCTTACAGACTTTTGTCTCATTTGGAAAAAAAACAAACCAGCTTTTTGCAAAAACCTTTTTAAGTACAATTCAACAAATCGTAGAAAAAGCAAACGAAAATAGCTTTTGTTTAACCTTGTTTGGTAAATCTCGAAAAAGATTCTCCAAGCTTCTTGCTACACAAATCTCACTAAGTCAGTAAGTGTGAATTCTAACAGACACTGTTGATTTAATAGCTACCTTTCAAAGCTACTATACTATTATACTATTCGTTATTACTCGATCACTCTTAGGCAGATTAGGACATCGTTAATGGTCAAGAAAAGGCTATGATTAATATCCAGCTAAACTAATTCTTGAAACTGACAGTCTTCCAGTTAGTTCTGTGTTCCATGTGAGCAAATTCTGTTTGATCTCTTTAAGGCTTTATTCAGCATTTGTGTTACTAAGGTCAGATAAGCTCAAAGACAAAAAAGAAGAATTGGATCGGCAAATTATTTGCCGCGGAAAATCTGAAGCAACTTTATTACAAGTTTGTTCAGTTTAGCGCAGAAAAATGCATTTCACATTCACTGAATAATAAAAACAAGACGAGTGTAAAAGTAACTTGCTTTTCACATGACGCAAGCCTTAAACTTGTGGACAAGAAAGTGAGTGTTTACTTTATTTTGTCAGAACAGAAAAAATATGTATTTTACCTTCAGCTAGTTTTAACTAATGACTCGTGACTCATGACCCTTGTATTATCTGGCGTTGTTGATTTAGGCTTAAAAAATGACTTTTTTCATGTAAAACACTATGAGAAAGGTGAAAGAAACACAGCACGCAAGCATTGCTAAATGTTTATGGAGGAATTCTAGAAAGTCGCCATTTCTGTATTTTAAATCCTCACAAGAGGAATGAGAGAATTGTTTTCTAAACTAATAAACTACATAAAACAAAACACTTAAGTTTAATGAAATCATTTTCTTAGTTTTTAGTAAATGTGTGCCAAATGCTTGAGCTGCCGAAGACATTTTTCAACCCGAATGAGCGCTGACAGTTGCACTCGCAAGCCATTATGCGTCGGTTCTGATAGATAGATCAATCTTCAAGTCTCTCTTTGATAACAGTTTGTTAGGTCAGGACAGTTATACTTTGTCTCTGAAAAATGTAGGCTTTCTCGGTTTTTTTCTTTGCCAATATAGAGAGAACTAAGAAACTGATAAGCAGATTTTTGTGTGTCATAAATCTTTTAAAGAAACAGTTGTTCATGTGCGCCAGAAACATCGAGTGCTTCCTGATATTTCGCAAAATGTAATCTATCAATCCGTTAAATCTGGAAGATAGGTTGTTGTGCAACGATCTGTTTCATTCTGATTAGTGGCGCAGGCAAAGATGGAAAACAGTTACCACATCTCCTGCTACTGCTTGTAGCAGTAAAATAAGACTAAACAGGCTTAATAGCATCCAAGCTCACAAACAATAAAACAGAGGCTTGTTTTGGTACGTTAAGAGTATATGTATTGATAAATAACTGAAAGGCATTTTACCGCAGAATGCTAGGAGCATGTGGCTGTGTGCGAATGTAGTCGTAGACGCATGCATGTCCTACCTTGTGCAAAGGGCTTAAGGACTCCAGCAAACACGAAGACGAGTAAACCTATCAGCGTTTGGATACCGGCCATTTCAGTAAAGAGCTTGTCTTTTAGTAAAAAAACACTCTTAAAATTTAAAGGTGGCGAACTCTTGTTTTTGAATGCTTCGCGAGATAGGATCTGATCGTATTTGTGTGCGCGCGATGTCTTATGTATGAAGGCCGAATCAGACGAAAATGACACATGAGAGACCGGAAAAGCGGTACTGTGCACAAACTTCCGGTCGCGGTGTTAACATTCGTTAGTTGCTATTGTTTAGGATGCCATGTGGGTGGGAATAGTCATGGAATCCTGTTTTACTATCGCTTGACCAAATTACATGAAAGCAAAAAAGTTCTTTTTTGAGTTGGTTTTGCAAGTTGTAGCGGAGATGGTCGGACAGATCATGTTTGCGCGAACCGCTCAGGTCATACCTCGCGCCTCATTAAACCGCTGGCAGGCTCAACGACTCTAACTGTGTCATAACTTGATCAAGCGCCCAGAGACGTCCATTTACTCCAAACTAACATCTACCTTTTTAGAAACAGGAAATAGTCTTTTTAAAAAGATAAGAACAGGTTGTTTCCGAAGACGTTGCGGGATAGGATGGTTTTAATGTCATCTGTAGAATTTAAAGAACAAAGGAAAGTCCACTGAATACTCATTATTGTCCAAAAATACCCTGATAAACACCTCGCGACAAACTTAATAAGATTGTAGACTAGATTGGAGTCTCAACAAGATGTCCTTACTCAAAAAAAAACGTTGATGTAGGTAGGTCAGGCAACTGGTAAAATTTCACACAGAAACCGACGACGTTTTATTTCCGCTTTCGCAGGGCCAAACTGCGGTGATGAATTCACAACTCGCTACTGAGTGAAGCGTGATCTCACCACCCGATGCGCTTTGATCAATTCTTTTTCCGGAAGTCGACAGGTAGGGGGTACGGTTGGATTGAGGAAGGAGGGGCGGAGACTGTATGTACCCCTTAAACTTTTTAACAAGGAAGAGGTTGAACTTTGTTTGTAACCTTCTGGCAAGCGAAACCACTAGGCGAAGGTATAAAATTGTCTGAAAACTCTAATGTACTCTCAGTTTGATATATATATATATATATATGTGTAAATCAGCTATCTGCTCACCCTACATGTAAAAGTCGGTATGAATTTCTATTGTGTTACGGCATGCAAGAATTGAGACAGAAACTAGTTCTGTAGCCGGCGCCGCAGACTATATCTAAACCTTCGGTACGATTGAAAGAGCTTGGACCGACTGCAACGCAGGTTTCCATCCTATAGTTCTCCAGAGCTTCTCGCTTGTATAACCCAAGGAGGGATAAGCTTTTTATTAATCAATTCTAACGCATGAGGCAATATTTTTCAGAAAACAATAGCGAGACCGAGGCAAAAAAGCTCAACATATATAGACTGGAGTGAAGCCTTACCTATAATCCAAGTTTCGCTGATCTACAGCATCAACAAAGAACTACATAAATCCACACAAGGGAAAGAGAAAAAATCTCTGATCTCAGACCAGTAGTCTATAGTTGTTTCTAGGCACGGGCCGAGCTGTATAGTCCTTAAATCCCACGACCAAACTCCCAGCTCAGTGACCCCGTAACAGTCAGTTGGTTAGAGCGACGTAGATCTGTTTCGTAGGTTGTGGACCGGTTCAAATACCACCGAGTTCAGAGAATTTTTTCTCCTTCCTTCGTTTGGATTTATGGGGTTCTTTGTTAATGCTGTAGATCAGCAAAACTTGGAATATACCCCTTTCCAGTGGTAAGGCCATCACTTGAAAATATATATATATATATATGTTGTGTTTATTACGCATATGTACCACTGAAAGACATCAGTACAAAAAACTCTTTGACCAAAAGCGGAGCAGGCACGTTTCACTAGCATGACGGCAGAAACAAAAATTAAAAGGAATTTTTCAATTCTAAATAAAACATACACAGATTATGTGCATGTTTTAACTATTTTTCCTCTATTTTATAACCTTTTAACAAGAATGAGTTTTATAAAATATTGCTCATGAATAGCTTAATGTTTTTTGAAGCTTTTCTTATGCTTCAATAATTTATCCCCATTCCGGACCTCAGCCATTTCTGGGCCCAGTTGTATTTGCTAACTGCAACAACTGCCTGGTTCAAATTTTTCATTTTCAAATTTCAAGTGATAGTCCTTTTTAATGGGAGGAGGGCAATGACTTTGGCACACGGAAAACTGAAATGTTAGAAAATTGATTGTTGTTCCACACTATTATTTTTCTACTTTTCCAAGCCAACCAAGATTATCAGTATACACGATGTTGCGATTTACGAATACACTCTTATATTTTATAAGAATATTGTTTTTCTTACCGAGGCGGCGGCCTGAATATTCTTAGTATTTTGGCCCATTTTATAGGCTGTAAATATTCTTACAAACATTCTTAGTTTCGGGAATATCGATGACATGGAATTTCCGTTTTTAAAACGACTGTGGTATGGAATAGCATTAACTGGTTGCCATAATTTGGTGGCATTTGGTAGTCCGAACCAAACCACACCATTCAGTTTGGATACAGAGTCTTTAAACTCAACCGACACCTGGACTGTCAAATTGTTGCAGACTGGAAGGACGAAGCGGTCACTATTGTGTACAAAATCTGAGCCTATACCAGCATTATTCTTAAAATATTCTTAAACTTTGGCCAAAGTACAGCCTCAATATTCTTATAAAGTATATTCTTATAAAAAAAGAGAGTGTACTACGAAGAACAACCAACCCTGTTTGTAATGGCAGTTAAAAGTCCCCCATTCCCTTAGCATAGTTCTAAAATTTCTGCATGCGAGAGCATTGATCGATAATCCTTAGACCTCTCCACAACCTCCGCCTTTTAAAGTGCTCGTGTGATACTCTCACGTATTCGAATTTCCAAATGTTGACAGATCATGCAGGGTTATACTTTGCGGCTAGCACTCTCCAAACTGAAAACGGTTATATCGCTACCAGAATACTTTGAGAACAATTTGATTAATATGTATTAACTAAACATTATATGATGTTGAAAGGAGTAGTTATAAAAGATGCTGAAAACACCTTACCATTTATACTGGTCCACAAACAAGCTATGAATACTATTAGCAACCTCATAGCGTCCAGGCAATGAAACCGCAACATCTTCGTTTTCTGAAATTCAAGTGAATACCAAATAAGTTGTCATAAAAGAATTTGTAAAAGTAACTGGGGTTATTAATGTAAACAGAGTTTCTTGTGGTTTCCATTCACTACATTTTAATCTCCTTTTCACGGTTAATGCCGCTCATACGCAACTTTTGTTCAAATACAAAGTAGCGAATATCAATTGATATCAATGGAAAGTGCTACTAAAAAGCACAACCATTTTTGATGGCGATAGGCCAAAAACTCGCGAATACACAGCTCCATGAATTGCGAAATTTTACAGACATTTGTATGTTGGGGGCATGAACTTGCCTCCCAACATATACTTCTCCGTAAAAATTGGTGATTTCGCATGGCTATATCTCTCACATACCAACCCCAATTTTGGCAGATCAATTCTAAAGCATTCTTTCAACTAGTAGCAATAAAGTAAAATACAAAGAATAGATAGTAGGAATATATAAGACGACTGAAACTTATCAAGCTTGTCGCAATATCTGTTAATGCACAATAATTATTGTCAAACCACTCTGCAGAAATAAAGCTATGTGCACTTTTATCTGACATTAAATTTCTTGACGAAGTGTTTTGAAGAAACCGAAAGGTTCCCGGGAAGATGTGCGTAGACATTGTAGACACACGTAGACTAGATTAATTATTTTGTGTTGTTAAGTTTAAGATCGAGGCGCGCAGTAACCAATCTCTTTGCTTTATTAAGTTGTTCTTTTTAAAAGAAAACCGTGTTGCTAAGTCTATCTGATTGCATTGCTGCGCGCTAACGTACCTGGTTTTCCCGTCGGCGTAAATATGCTAACAAACCACTGGCCAGTTTTGCGGAAACATTAACAATTTGGTCTGTGCTTCTTTTTATACCTACTGCGCAGAGAATTAACCTGCTGCTATGTGCATCTATTTTTATAGAACGAAGAATGCGCAGTACTGAACAAATTACCGCAGTGGCAGGGTATTCTGCAATATTTAAGCCAACGATTTGGGGTTATAAGTGAAATAGGGCTTGAGATTTTGATACATTATACGTCGCGATGACTCGAGGGGCTGATGTTTTTATATTCGGGGTAGAACCGACTTACTGGCTGGCTTAGATATTGAGAACATCTGTTTACAGGTTTATCAAGATTAGGTTTCATTTGTGGTTGTGTTTAAAGTTGAGGGACCGTTTGTGTCGCGGGCCGGCAGTGGACAGTCAATATGCCGACACCGGCCAGATCGGAAGCGGGGCACTGAAGAAATAAAGAAATAATTAAGGTTACATAATTTCTGATTGGTTGAGACTGGACTGATGATGTATCACTCAAGCCACCATGAGCACTCGCGTGCGGGCCCTTGGATGTTGCTTGCTCTATGTTACCATGGTTCATTAGAGAAAAAAGATCCAAATTTGGCCAAACTACGGCAAAGGTGATTTCAAGCTTTTCTTAAATACGCCATGTATTACGGAGAGACATAAGTAAAGACGAAACCAGTAAAAAATTAAAGAAAATCGAAAAAAGTATGCTGTAGAGACATAGTTTATGTTATACAGCAACTGAAAAACTCTTCATACATTCCCTTTTCAATTTGTTCATTTTTACCAAACTCAGTTTTTAATTTTAAAAACTGTTTTAAAAACTCAACTGTTAATTGACGCAAGGTACAGCCATGGGTATAAAGAACCTATTAATGTATTTGTAGAAAATAATTGAATCATTGCTGCTAAAATAATCACGAAAGTTTTCCTTTTAGTTTTAGGGGAAGTACTAATTTTTTATCACCTTTTAATTGGCCGCTGACAGCCCGTGTTACTTTAATAAGACCACTATCTAAACGCGCGTCACGAAATCATGAGATTAATTTGCAATTTGCTTAATGATTGTCACGTACACTTTTGATCCCTGTGTTTGTTACGAAAATTCTCGAAAAAAGAAAAAAAACTTGTCCTCTTTCGTCCCCTAGATCCAGACAAAAAAAGTCTTTTGAATGCAAAGGACTACACGACGCATGATCAAATGGATGTTGGATCTCTTGTTTAGAGATGCATGTAACAGACGTCAGTCTCGGTGTGTATAAAGAAAATCTGAATGCAGCTAGGGCTATTATAACAACATTGTAATAGCCCTGCATTCAGATTTTCTTTTCCAGACAAAAAGCTTAGCACAGCTTTTGAAAAGAAGTGGACTACCCGCATCGTAGAGAATAAAGTCATGGCTAAACGGTTCAGCATTGCATGCAACGTTGTGCGCAACTGAAACCCTTCGTGTAGCCACACGAATGCACGGTGAAATCATTGCTTGCAATGTTGCAGGAGTAGGACCTGTTTCTACTTCGCGCAACGCTGCGTACAACAAATTAATTTCAAAGGTGGTTAAACGGTGCAATTCTTCCATTTCGCGCCATGTTGCATGCAATGTTGCACCGTGTAGCCGCGGCTTAAGGCTTGTCTACGGTCATGTAGCGATAATGCATGGATTGAGTATTAGGAAGAACATGAAACAGCTCGGTGAAGAAACCGCACAATCAATCTTCTGCGGTATTCGGACGATTATGCCACTCGATGAGTTTTGATAGCTTAAGGCCTGTAATTATTAAAACCGTTGCTTCATCTTGTCAGATTTTACGGACGAAGCTGTAAGCGCGCAAGAAATATTTAGCCAAGAACTAGTTCGATCTGTTTGGTTTGATTTACACGTATTTTGAAACTTTTGTTAGGCCATTTAGAAAATTTCCCAGTTTGTCATCAAAATTTTCGTAAAATCAGTGAGTGTGGGCGCTCTTTTCATTTTAGATTTAATACTTTTTGTGTCGGTTTAGGAGTTAAGATACACTACTAGCTACCACCACTGACTACCACACTAAGTTTCGATGTGGTCCATATTGCTATTAATCTATAATTACTCGTGTATATTTTTACTGTACTCTTTGACAAATGCCGCCAGCCGAGTTGTTTGTCGCTCTGTTTATTGTTTCGCAAGAGGAAAAAAAATTTGCGATTTTTCGTCATATTGTCAATACGCTGGCAAGAATCAGTGTACGCGCTGATGATAAACCTGAATATCCTTTCAAGTGGCCTTAATAAAAGGTCTTTGCTCGCTCATTAGAGAGCTTCAGATTCGACAACGAGTACGACTACATGTACGAATTTTTTCCCATTCGTCATACTGCGCGTGCCAGAAGTTGCGAAGAAATCACGCCATCTCGTTGTGTTGCCAAAATTCGTCGTCGTCATCTTGTTTACAACGAGATTTGCAAAAAAGCTCCG
>JAOBRD020262003.1:0-23618 GCA_027575215.2 Hydrozoanthus sils
TACTATTTACAATGTCTTGAAGGTCTCATATTGGACTAGCTTAAATAAAAAGTCTAAAACAAACTCGCTGTGTTCTCATCACCAAATAATTTTGCGTGTGCTGGCTAATTTGATCACATTGGAATAACAATTGAAATATTATTTATTTTGATTATACATGTTCACAAAATTGTGACTCAGTGCCAGTTGAGAAGAGCTTTTCTTTCACTACAAACTTGACTTTGCCTATCGGAAATGAATGCCCTAAGCAACCCAAATGGAATTGTTTAACACGCTGTCATTTTTTAAAGTTTGGGGTTGATAAATTCAGCTCTGCTTTGCTAAAAGAAATTCCAGTCAATGGGTTAATGCTTCTCTTTTTGTTTAGTTATGCACGTGGCATAAACAGCAGTATAATTTATATATATGTACCTAGCAGGCACATAGGCAGGGGGAATGTATCTCCCCCTCCACTCCACTGGTCTGAAAAGTTCCGCTCAAAAATGAATTATACGGCAGAAAAGAAAGATAAAAGGGAAACTGGAAAGAAAAAAAAATAGAGAGGAAGGAAGGAAAAAAGAAAGAGTGCACTAAGGCTATACATACATTATCATTTGTCTAGTTATTATAGTGAATTATCAGCTCGATGATAGTCATCAATTAAGTTAATCAGTTCTCACATTGGAGTATGTTGTAGAATTCTGTCATATAAATCAATCTGGCTATTTTTGAAACACAAAACATTCTGACAGTTATTTTAAGACCCTTAGTGAAGGTCTTGCACCAGGAATGAAATCCTGCCCTCTAAAAGACAGACTGGACAAGAATCTTATCTAAGTTTGATGCATCAAACAAGCATTTGTGAGATAAAATAACATGTTGAGTGGAATAGACAAGATCTCAACCTGTTTCTTGGCTCCCCCTATGAGTCCATAGCTCAGTGGTTATAGCATCTGACCAACAGTCAGAGGGTTGCAAGTTCAATTCCTGTCAGTGACTCAATATTTTTCTGAGCGTTCAACTTTAGGTGCGCTTTCTTTCCAACTTTATAACCAGGTTGCAAACATCCAAATTATGGAACCATTTGAGGACTGGTTAAGACATTGGATGATATTATTCTTTGTAATGGTACCATTTTGAAGTTATGAAAGTGATCAAAACACTCAGCTTTGCCATGATCAGAAACAACATTTCTTCAAACCTTCTTTAACTATAGAAAATGGTGACAAGATTACAAAAAAGCTGGAAGAGATGACTGGGCAGAAAACTGTACCAAATGTCTTTATAAGAGGGCAACATATAGGAGGTTCTGATGCAGTTCTTCAACTTCAACAAGAGGGACAGTTAGTTACAAAGATAACTCCTCCATCAGAAAATTTTGACTTTGACTTGGTTGTGATTGGTGGAGGATCTGGAGGTCTTGCTTGTTCACAGGTTTGTGAAAATTTACCCTGAAACAATGTCACTATAAATATCTTAAATTCTGATCCCCTGGATTTAAGGTTAAGTCCTAAGTAAGACAAAAAGACTGAAATCTCATTCAATTTTTAGTTTGTTGACCAGGGTACTGAGGCGGTTTCGATCCCTCAACTGCTATATAAGGTATTAAAACAATAGAAATTACTGGAACCAATAATAAGAAATATTTTTGAACTGAGTCTTCAGTAAATCCATGAATGCCCAATTTGCAGTGCAAATTTCAAATTCATTCATATTCCAAGTTCAGTTTTAACCAATATTTTTTTGCAAAATAAAGCTGAGTTAGAAATTGGAATTGCAAGGAAAGAAACTTCATTTTTCTTACAATCTATTTTAATTGAGCACATTACATAACGCTGTTTGTTGAATGAAAACTTCAGTTGCCAGCTATATGACTTGTTTTATTGTAGTGGACAATTAAGCAAACAGGTAGTAAACATACTTGATTGGCAATCAGTATGTATCATAGACACTATGCACAAATGGCAGTGTTTTTAATATTCTTTTGTCTACAATAAAATTAGCCCAACTAGCCTAAGTTAAAATTGGTAACATATTCATTTGAAAGTTTGGCTCAAGAATTAGGCTAGTAGGGCTTATTATTTTGAATGAAGACAAAAGAATATTAAAACAGCTGCTATTTATACATAGCGTCTATATTGAGTAAACAGTTTAACTTGAAAATGATCTTATTATTAAAACCAGTAGGTATAGTTATATACAGTTTGTTGTATTGAAGAAATTGTTTATACTGTAATTAAAGTTGAAGTAAATCTTGTGAGATCATCAAACTTAATCTAGCTATTGAACACAGCTATAAAAAAATTTAGATTTCTTACAACATCTATGCAATAAAGGCTACGACCTTTGAGCAGATTGAATGCAATTATCTGCTGCTTTGGAAGAATTTGAAATGACTACACAAATTGCAGCCTTTTGGAAAGAAAATAAGTCACTACTGTATAAGCAGAAGTAATAAGAGTTAAGAATTCATGTTTCCAAACTAGAGGAAGAAATGCTGTAACACGTTCGTCATCAGCTCTCTATAACACCTATTAGGTTATTGATTATTATTTTGTGCTGAGCAGTAAGTTGAATTCAGTTTAACATTTTTCCACCTACCTATATTAGCATTACTATTGTGGGTCAGCCTTTCCCAGTATAATCACCTTATAAACAAAGAAATAAAAAAAGTGTGAAGTGTAACTATTGTAAACCTGTGACTGACACACAGAGAAAATTGATATTGAGGATTGTGATCTCCTCCATATTACTCTGTACAGTACTCATTAACTTTTTCAAACTAATTATGTAATTATACCAAAAACGGTTGCAAGTACTGGGACTGTGATACAAGAACTTCAAAAATATCAAAACACAGTACAGTTTGTGTTTCTAACAGGAAGCAGCCAGTCTGGGAAGAAAAGTTGCAGTACTAGATTTTGTTAAACCAAGTCCACAGGGTGCCACTTGGGGTAAGTACTGACTTTACACTCTGTTCAAGTTTATACAACTTTATTTTTAATGTTCCCATTCTAGTGACTACTGAATATAATTTATGGGAATGAATACACTAATGGCTTAGTGCAGTGGCCAAGCAATTAGCGTGTTCGGCTCATAATCCTAAGGTCGCAAGTTCAAGCCCCTGCCAGACCACTGTGTTATGTCCTTGAACAAAGACGCTTTACCCGACTTTGTTCCGGTCGACTCAGCTGTATAAGTGAGTACCAGTTCTGCTGGGAGTTAATCTGCAACAGATTAGTGTCCTGTCCAGGGGGAGTCAAAGACTATCATCCACTTAACACTACGGAAACCAGAGATAAATGCTTGCTTAATGGGCCAGTAGGCTTGAGAAAGGATTTAGTTTTTTAGCCATTCAGCTGTTAAACCTCTAGCAGCAGGTATTTGTTAGAACCATTAGGAAAAGTGTTTGAAGCATTTGAAAAACAATTAGGATGCTTTTAGTGTATAACCCAATAGGAGTGTTTGAAAACCATTCAAAGCATTAGCTCAGGCTATTCAAAAAGTTACAAAATGATTTTCCCCTAGCTGCAACAAGTTTGACAAATTAGTTTAGGGGTGGGCACTGGTACTCAAGCAAACAGCCACTGCTCAGTCAAAACCCTAATATTTTTTTCAAAATACAGCACTGATATGTTATGATAAGTAGCCCTATGAAAACAAAACACAAAAGAAATGTGCATTATCAATCGCTCTTTTCAAAGCAGTTCTCTTTCTGAAACAGGATCGCTACTAAGGACAACATGCAAACAACTGTCCAAAGTTAATAGTCAAATTTCAAGCACCATAAAGATCCCACTGCTGTCAGTAATGAAGTTTTATCCCAGTTGAGATGAATTTAATGCTTTTTCACCTTTATCATGTTTCTTTTTTGCACAAGTTTTACAGCAAAAAATAACTGGCTCAGATATCACTAGAACAAGACTACTGTTGATCACTGTTGGTTTAGACCGAAATGTTTTGTTAGACTGTATAATGCATGTTAGACAGTATTAATATTTTAGACTGTATTGCTTGATTACTAGAAACAAGGCTTTTATTCAAGATGCTTCTGCTTAGAACTTTTTTAAAATATGTTTTACTTGACAGCCATATGATCATGTTACAGTTTGTTGTGCAGTGGAAGATAGCAATAGATTGGTAACCGGTCACTTTGCTCCACAGTCATATCACCCCAGGTCACCTCACCCCAAACCTGTGGTCACAATGTCAGTATATAAAAATGTATTGATGCTCAAAATTTTTATTTTAAACCATTTGTCACTAATTTCCTAAACTCTTCATAATACAAGAAAGGCTTGCAAGTAGGTGGTTTTAGTACATGATGGATTTGGAAAATTTCTTAACAGTCATCAAAACTGGGTTTTAAAGGCAAAGCAATAACTATTAACTGCAATGGCTAACTGATGACGGTATTCATAAAATCTAGCTCAAAACTTTCAAACATTGCTGCATGCAATAAATTGAAGATTTGACCTTATTCTGTTCCCCAAAATGAATTGACTTGATTCACAAAATCGAAAGATGCAATTAAGCAGGAAAGATTCAATGGACCACTGTAAGTAATGCAAACTTTGTACAATAAACTTTGGCTTTGTATTTTCTTGAATACAGAAGTTCATTAGTGAAGCTAAAACCTGTGCATCCCAGTGCTTGAATCAAATGAATTTTACAGTAGTGCTCAAAAGAAATGCCACAAAAATTCGTTTCATTTCACACGGAAAGTGTTGTTGACTTGCAAGAATTCACGAGAAAATCTTGCTAGAACTCGCAAGAATTGGTGAAATCTCATTTTCAACAAAAATCTCGTAATCCTATTGTCTTTTTCTTAGCAGAAACTCCATTTGAGTTGTTTTACTTCAAATATGAGGTGCTTTTGGACTTTGCTTCGAAGCTCGGACGAAAGAGAAAAATGCAGCAAAAAAAAAAACAGCTGCAATATATATATGAACAGTGCATTTTTGATACAGTATACCTTCACTGCAACACTAATAGTTGATTTACTCATAACTGTCATATTGTGTGTACCTTTGTGTAGACCAATGCCTGTTTGGTGTTCCTTAAATTACAAAGCAGTCAGTATTTTGTAGAAACAATTTTATAACACTTACTGTAGTATTGTAATTTTTCTTATACTCGCATAATAAAAAAACAAGTGTTACTATATTATGCTTGATGCACATGATCTTTGGCCAATCACTCTTGACTTAATGACACTGTCTTGGCACAATATATCATGAATTATTTATCTTTTGTTATACAAGAGCAAAAGATTTTACGGTAGACTATATGTAGTCATGCTTTTTACAAAACAGCATCAAACAAAACTGATTTACCACTTATAACAAAATAGTTTTAAAGAAATAGAGATGCTTTGCACACCAAATTGTTTCTTATACTGTAACTTCAGGCAAAAGGAAATCACAACTTTGTTGTGCAAATCAAAACTAACTTAGAAAACTAAGAAAAACACTTTGGTTAAACTACCATGCTGTAAGTTCCCTTGCAAAAGTTTTGGTTATAGTTGCCATAGAGAAACAACACTGAATTACTGCTTTTTACTAATTTTAATGATACAGAAATGCTTCACACATCAAATTGTTTTTAATAACTTCAGATGAAAGGAAATCACAAACTTTATGATGTAAATCAAGGGATACAGTAACTTTGAAGTATTGTGCTCCCGAGGGGGGGACTCTGGGGTCAAAAAGGTAGGGATAACTGTCGGAAAAGTTCCCAAATACCCTAAAAAATACCAAGGGATAAAATTTCCACCCTTAAAAATACCTCTCGGTTTTAAAATTACCCTAAAAAATACCAATTGAAAGCTGAAATTTTTCCCTGGGTAGCTAGCGATCGACTCTAAGTCCTCTTGTGTTGTATTGAAAGCAATATGCAGTGAATAAAGGCATGCGCATTATGCACATTTGCTAAAACACGGGACTGCAAGCAGACCAGTAGCTTGGCGTTTTTCAACCCTAAAAAATACTAGGCTCTAGGTTTAACACAGGATTTCTTTTAACAACCCCTAAAAAATATGACGCTCATACCCACCATCCCAATATGGGGAGTACCCCCCCCCCCTGGGATGTTTAACACTAAATGAAAGTTGCATACTAAAGTTTCTAAGAGCACAGATACGGAGAATTAAATTTCTCTTCAAATATGCTTTCTTGTAGAACAAACAATTTGATGACGAAAAGGGGTCTAAACTTATCAGAAAGGCTAGAGAACACAGTAATCGGTGAATTAGTGTAGTTAATCACAAAATTAACAGTAGTTTGCAAAACATGCTACTTTTGGTAGATAAACTAACAGCATATTCTTCAAGGCATGAAATCGGTGAACAAGATGAGAATGGTGGAGCATTAACTTGAAAAACCTTGATTCTTAACTACAAGCTTCAATATCTGATGTTGTGATCATTCAAAAACTAAGAATCCCAGAGAGTGATAGAATGAGCTTTCAGTCACTTAGATACCTAACCAAACATTTCAAAAATAGCACCCAAGGGACCTAGTACAGTGTTGATGTACATACATATACAGTATAAAGCTTTGCTTTCCATTTTGCAGTCTTCATCTTTGAAATTTGTGCGAGATTCTTCAAGGATTGAGTTTGCAGCGCTAAAGAGAAATCTTGCAGTGTTTCTGAGATTTCTTGACAAAACAAAGCCAGAAACAAAACAAATTCTCGCGACATTTATTTTGAGCACTGCTGTGTACGAGGTTAAGTTTTAATTTAGCTGTGTCTATGATTGGTCAGTCTGGATGTTGTATTCATTTTCTCCATCTTGCCATTTTTTCTATCCCATAAAAAGTTGGGTTGGTTGTTTTAAATCTCATTCTGATTTAACTGTCAAGATGATTATATGATCAACAATACTTAATTTGTAATATAATATTCAAGTCTGTTTTTAAAACCTCAAGTCAAATGCAAATTGAGAAATTGACAGAAAACCAAAGTTAATTAAAATATGTTACTAATGACACAAACCAGCAGTTAAATTTGCATTTCAATGCCATATCCTTTTACTAGAGTGCAGTGTTCATATATCGGCGTGGAAGGCCGTATTTTTAATTATATTTCATAAGTTGTAGAGAAGAGCAGAAATATCTGTATTTATAGATACTTTGGTGTAGCTTCATTCAAGGATTGCAATGACTTGGTTATGTTGATTTCCACAGGCCTGTTGTATGTTGCACCTGCACACTCCGATGAACTTAATAATGTCATTCCTTTTCACAGTAAATAGATAAGTGAGTTGTTTTTCATCTTCACTGTGCTTCTTGGTAAATTGATAATAAATAATATCAGCATCAAGGACATGATTTTAATGTCTTCTTAGTTTCACTCATCATTGCCCTACAACCAATCAATCAGTATCTTTATTTGTACTCAATGCTCTACCTTTTTTACAATTATGTTGTTTTAATGCTGGGCAGAGTACAGGGTACATGAAAAAACCAGCAACGGTTATCAAGCCATGTACCCTTTAAGATTCAATTATAAATTTATAAGCGGGATAAAACAATTATATCAAAATTTATGTGCAGAATGTGTGCAGTGACAGATAATAAACAGAAATGTAAGAAAAAACACGGGAAGTGGAAAGAAATAAACAAGTAAATAAGAGACAAATAAAGTTTGACATATAGTAGTAAAGTACAATATTTCTTTCAGGACGGAAAGTAGTGGTACAAAAAGGTCTTGTCAATAGTTAACTGTGTGACTGATCTTTAGTTTCTTTTTAAACGAATTTCTGCTGAGACATATTGAAATTATCAGGGATTTTATTTCAGATTAAGGCTCCTTGAAACATTAAGCTAAATTTTCCGTAGTTTGTTCTAATTTTGGATAAAGTGTGTAATGACTTTGAAGCTAATCGGGTATTATAATGGTGAATGTTTGAGATAGGTTTGAAATGTGTAAAACCAGATGGCAATTTATTGCTGTGATAGTCAAATACAAATACTGCATTATAAAATTGAACGAGATCAACAAATTTTAGTATACCAGTATCAAGTTTTTTGAATAAAGGGCTTGAGTGATCATTTATTCCAGAAAACTTTATTATTTTGATGCTCTTTTTTGAAAAGTGATGATTTTCAATTAAAATATATATGTTTCCCCATGCCAGAACTCCATAAGTCAAGAAAGTATAAATGAGCGAATAGTAAAGTTGAACAAGAATAGAAAGATTGACATAGTGTTTAATTTTGATCAAAACTCCAATACTTCTGGATAATTTCACAAGGGTCTTTTTTTTTGTGCTCTTTCCAATTTAGATGCGAGTCACTTGAGATTCCTAGGTAGTTAACATGATTATCACATTTTAAAGCTTTGTTGTCGAGACAATCTTTAGAGTTATATATGTACTTTTTCTGAGGTGGGCGGAATACAACAAAATTAGGTTTGTCAAGATTTAAAGTTAACTTATTAGCAATGAGCCAGTTGTTGACTTTAGATAGTTCTTCGTTTATCATAATCTAGTAGAGGTTAGTATCATCAGCAAACAAATGAAAGTCAAATTTTGTAGAAGAGTTGCCAGTGTCATTAATGTATATAAGAGAAAATAGGGGGCAGAGCACTGACCCCTGGGGGACACCATAGTTTAATATAATGTTTGATGATCAGAGTTTTGATTACCAATCAAAACGAACTGTTTTCTGTTTGATAAGTAAGAGACAAACCATGTATTGGCTATTCCTCTTACTCCAATATTTTTTTAGTTTTGGATCAAAATATTATGGTTAACTGTGTCAGAAGCTTTTGGTTTGTCAAGAAATATTCCACAAGAAAACAAGCCATTTTCGATTGCATTTCGAATCTCATTTATAATTGATAGAATTGTGTGAACTGTTGAGTGTTTGGCACAGAAACCAAATTGGTTATTTTTCAGAATACTACACTTTTGTTGAAATTTTAGCAGCTGCTTGTACATAATTTTTTCTAATATTTTGCTAAAGATGGACAATAACGAGATCAGACAGTAATTTAAGAGATGAGAGTGACAACCTTTTTTGTAAATTGGAATAACTCTTGCTATTTTGAATTTGTTGGGGACAGTACCAGAGCTTAAAGAAAGATGCGAGTGGAGAGGAAATGATACATTTTATAGTCTTAAGGATGCAAACTGGGACACTGTATGGTCCACACGATTTTCCTGATGACGGACATGATATTTCCTCTTCAACTTCTGCAGCAGTTACAAGGGAAAGATAAAAACTAAGGGATGATCTAAATAGGCTTGTAGATGATGATTGTAGGTCGTTAGCAAGTTTCCTCAATGTTTATAAAATAGCTGTTAAATTGATTTGCTATGACTTTTGGATCCGAGGTAGCCTTATTGTCTTTTATTATTTTTGTCAGTATGCTAAAGGCTTGGTATTTTGGAGTTACAATTTGTTTTAAATTCCTTTCCATATATTTTTCATATTTTTTAAGTTTTTGGAAAAGAAGTTAGTATAATGCATTTGCTTACTTAATTTAGTTAGGTGATTTAATTTGTTTCTGTAGGTTTTAAACTTTTGAAAATAATAGTGGATTTGGGTCTTTTGATACTTAACTGAACAGTTTATTTTTAGTGTTCAGAGAGACTCTAATTGCTTTTAGTAATCCACAGTTTACCTTGCATTTTGGACTTGACAAAATTCAAAGAGGAGCTAATCAATTACATGAAAGAGAAGGCGAATGGTTTTAAATTTTAATTTTTATTGAAATGATATATTTTGGATTATTTATAATTTAATATTGTATATATTAGATTTATTTGTTATTTATTTATACTGATGTGATGCTTGTATGAGTTTTATCAGTCAATAAAAAGTAGATTTAAAGTAGATGTAGGAATGCCTTTGATTTCTTAGCTGTCTCTACTGTTCTTGGTCATCAACAACTTGCTTGAGTTGGTGAACCTCATTAGTCAATTTGATTGCTGTTGACTTTAGGAATTTGTTTTCTTGGGATAAAGTGCTGTTCAGTTCTTCCAGAGAACTAATTCTATGAGACACTTCGTCAAACTGATTAGAGACAAATTGAACCGATTGACTTAGATCTTCGACTGCCGTTGTGAGGCTGGCCATGTTTGAAAGAAGCAGTTTAAGTTTCTCGTCCAGCAGTTGTTCTAGCAATAGTGTTAGTGCCATCATAATTATCAAACATAAAAAGTGAGGTAGTTGACTAGGTAAACTGAATTAAAGTAAAGAAGTAGTTGCTTAAAGTATAACCAGCTCAAAAGTGATCAATGAGGAGTGGCCAAAAAACATTGTGTTTCTGCCAAAACTTCCAACAACAAGCCATCCTAATTAATGTGTTATAGTAGCATTTCATCAACTACTTGTGGATAAGATCTCATTCATTGCTTGAAATTTGCAAATTGTTTAACTTATAAGGTGGGACAACATGACTACGGATTGGGGGCAACATTACCATGGGGCAACATGACTTGAATGTATAAATCTTTCTGCAGGACTTGGTGGAACATGTGTAAATGTGGGTTGTATACCAAAAAAACTGATGCATCAAGCAGCATTGCTAGGTGAAGCAATTCAGGATGCCAAAAACTATGGCTGGGAGGTCGACAAAGAGCAAGGTTTGTTTCTTTATAACTTTTTTATGTAATTTCTTGCTGTGTCCACCTTAGCATACTACAAAACCTTCAGTTTACACACCTCACAAGTTTCATAATGTCTTCTGTACAATTACAATTAGTAAAACTACAGTATGCAGCTTATAGTAGAAGAAAAGGTATTTAAAACAACAGGCAAGAAAATGTGAAATTAGAAACAACCAAGAAGTATTATGAAAGCTTAGTTTCTTTTTGTTTTGTTTTTTTTTATAATTTTTATGATTTCCTTTACATTTATATGCCTGATATTTCCCTTGATTTTAGTAAAGATTCTGGGCAGCACCAAAACTGTACGATTGTGTATATATGTAGTTCTATATTTTTCAGTGGCATTGTTATATTTTGGTAGAAGATACCCAAAATTGGGACTTTCATGAAAACCCTGGCACAGAAAAGGTTTTTTAAACCAGATTTAAGGCCTCCATGCTAGACTTTAAGCTTCCAAACTTCTTTGTAAACCTGGTTGAAAAATCTGCAGACTTTTTAGCTTATTGTAGCTCGCTATTGAATATTAGAAAAGACAATTTATAACACTTAAGAGGCTGTTTGCCTAAAACTGACCAACAAGTATTTGTTTCCCTGATTTGTTGTAGGTAAGTTTGCAATTAATTGTACTGTAAGCTACTGAAACCGATTTCTTTTGTTTCAAAACTCCTTATTATGAAAAAATAAAAACTTACAATGAACTGACTTGAGGTGAATGACTGTGAAACTGCCATAGCAGCCTTACACTTACATTATGAATTTAGTCCAATACTGGGCTGATGATGTATCTCCAGGTTTTCTTCAGAACAGTTACTAATTTTCATTGTCATGGCAACAAAATGGGTTCCAGGCTTACGACATGATTTCTATTCTTCTTGCCATATTATAAATAGAAAAAACAAAGGTCTTGCTTAACCGCAGAAAGGAGAAATGTTTTACATATGGGGGCTTGGAACTGAGTTTGTTGCCATAACAATGAAAAATTGTACTATTTTGAAAAAACCCAAGGATAACCAGGATATCGTCTAAGATAACAAAATCCATATCTATCTTCATTTCATAGGCACTTTTATTAATAGTTCAGGATTTCAAATTGTTTTTTTTTAAAAAACTAGACACCTTAAAGGTGTTCACTGGGCTACCTGTTTGTCAATTAAGATACATTATTAGATACATTAAATAAATGTGATTATCTTCATAGTATATCACTGCAGCTGTCTTGATTCATCAGATGCCACTTCTTGATTCATTCACCTTGTCAGCTAGTGAGACACACAAGTGCTATCCCGAGTTTGATTCTCGCCCAGCACTGATTGTTTTTTTTTCTTTTCCCACTAAATATAATCTTATCAAACAAAGAGAATTATCTTTTAAAATGATTACAATATAAATTAAATTGAGGCCTTAGAGACTTTTTACTCGGGCAAAAGAGCTTGGTGGCCGCGTCAGGCATCAAGAGCCATAGCATAGCGGTTAGTTTACCTGCTTTACAAGCACAAGGTCCCAGGGTTCAAGTCTGCAGTGGATGCGTCTTAATTTTTTTTTGTTTCCCTTGAAACAATTGAATTTTTTTTTCTGTTTTCATTTTTCATTTCAAGAACAAACAACCTGATTTTAGCAGAAATAAGAAATGGTATAACCATAGCCATATAAACACAATATCAACAATCTTGTATTAAAGTAAAGTTGGTGATATTCTTGCATGAGCGACGATATGGCTGGTTCATTTTACCAACTTGAACAGATAACTCAACAATAATCTGGACAAAAGAATCACATAACTTCAACAAAGCCTAGAACTCGAACAGGTAGTTTGACAATAATCCAAAACAACTCCAGAACTCCATTACCAAGTCTAGCTAGAAAGAAGCGGGAGCATAGCGCCTCCCAAAATTTGACAACTAAATTCAGGAAAATACTTGACAAATGTAATGTTAATTAAAATATAATGCAACTATACAATATACTTGCTCTTGATCTTTCAATTCAGCAACAAAAAATTCCTTCATCAGAATCAAAAATAAAATGGCAGGTTCATTTTTGTATTGATCTATAACCTCGGTCAAGTCAGCATCTAGAATGTTTTTGTTTTTAGTCAAGTTTGTTGAAGTAGTTTTGACAAGCTGTAGTTCATTTATTTGCACACTGGCAAGTTAATTTGATTGGACACTGGCAAGTTTATTTGATTGCTTCGCAAGTCAATCTGTTTCTCATTTAATTCCCCCTTTGATTGCTTTGAGTTTGACATTTCTTTCAGTCTGCAGAACGACACACGCATTTCGAAATGTACGCTCATGACCATTTTATTTAGTGTGGGTCTACCGTTAACAATGTGTGCTGTTGTAAATGATTTGACTGTAGTGATCTTGTTTAACGACATATTTAAGAAATTTCTTCTTTCAGTCACCACGATCGAGCCTTCTTTCGATCATTTGGTGAGTCCAAAGTCCAAAACATGTGCTTGAGCTTGTGCCGCAAGGAATTGTGGGATCGAAAATTTGTCTGGTTGACAACGATGACAACCAAGGAAAAACAAATGCAGAGTATGACTGGGTATACCACAGGTAGCCCAGTAAAAAGAGTTGCTCGTGATTTAGAGACTGCATTATAATATCATTATTTCTAACTTTGCACCAATGATTCTTAAGTTTATGGAAATGTGCTGTATCTTGTAGTGCATAGTACTAAAGATGATTGATTGTAAGGTTTTGAAACACCACTAGGATGTTCTATGAAGTCTTGATGAGTTTGTGTAGCTAAAAATCTCATGGAACAGCAGGTTATTCAAGACAAAGAGTCCAAGAGACGTCAAGTTAAACTTTTTGTGGCATATCATAGTGCTTAGAGTATAGGTAACTAAGAGCCACAAAAGTATCCAATGTGATTGTATGAAATAACTGTGATGCAACTCTTGCAGTTCAGCATAACTGGCTGAAATTAAAGGAGGGAGTACAGGTTTGTCTAAAAGTTACTGTACTTTTAATACATTGTTCAAAAACTGCCACAAAATATAATGCAACTTATTACTCCATCATGTCTTATGTTGTGGTTCAATTTTAACTTTGGTTTAAATTGTTTCCTTTGTTTTTGGATATGGCAACAAAATTCTATATGACACAATTATTTAGATCACAGACGAAAAAGCTGTCAATCTAAGCAAGAAATAAAATAGAAAAGGTAACAAATAATTTTAAGCCCCGCCAAATAAGAGTATAGATTTAAGCTTTTCCACTGCTGAAAAGTTGCACTGTCATTTAATGCATTGACCATGACTGTTCAGTGAACATGTGATGGATGGCACTGACCTTGAAAATCGACTGACCATAACCATTTACTGATAAAGATCATTCTCTGACCATGACCATTCACTGACCATAACCATTCGCTGATAAAGGCCAATCTCTGACCATGACCATTCACTGCCCATGACCATTCACTGGCCATGACCATTTACTGATAAAGACCATTCTCTGACCATGACCATTAACTGGCCATGACCATTTACTGAAAAAGACCATTCATTGACCATGACCATTCACTGGCCATGACCATATACTGATAAAGACCATTCTTTGATTGTGACCATTTACTGACAAAGACCATTCACTGATAAAGACCATTCACTGACCATGACCATTCTTTGACAATGACCATTCACTGAAAGACCATTTAGTGACCATGACCATTCACTGTGACCATTCTTTGATGATGACTATTCACTGATAATGACTTCACTGACCATGACTTCACTGACCATGACCATTCACTGATAAGACCTTTTACTGACCTTAACCAATCACTAATAATTACTTCACGGGCCATGACCATACACTGATAAAGAATATTTACTGACCTTGACCTTTCACTGATAACTACATTCCCTGACTATTGACTGTTAACTGATAAAGACTAATTCATTGACCATGACCATTCTTTGACAGTGACTATTTAGTCTGAGTAACCATTGACTAAGTACAACCTTTGATTCACTGACCATGACCATTCTTTGACCTTGAGTATTAACTGATGACCACTGACTGACCACGACCATTCCTTGACTATGACCATTTACTGACCATGATCATTCACTGATAAAAACCCTTCACTGACTATGACCACTAACTGATAAGGACTATTTATTGAACATGGCAATTCACTGATAAAGACCTTTTACTGATAACGACCATTCACTGACTATGACTATTACACTGATAAAGACTTTTCATTGACCATGATCATTTTCTGATAAAGACCAGTCATTGGATGGTTCACTGATAAAGACCATTCACCTACTGTGACTGTTCATCAGTCATTACCATATAAAACGAAGTAAATTGTGACAGTAGTTAATTGGTTTATTGAGTTGATTTTGTTTGGAGCTGCCACCCAATTGTCTGGATTCAACGTTGTCATCTTTTACCTTGTTGCCCCTTTTATCTGTTTTTTTTTTCATTTAGTCAGTAATGTTTGTTAACTTAACATGCTGTAACGAACCAAAGGCATGTGTAAGAGAAGCCGAGAAAGATGATCACATTGATCGAAACATGCAGATATTTCCATTTGTTAACCTAGTTTTTTCTCTCAAAACATTTCTCTAATACCATTTGGGGTAACATACCATTAACTGCAGGTGAGAGCGAGTGTGAAATAAGGGATGCGAATGATTAACAGAGAAAACAGCAATTCTGTTTATGAAACTTTTGATTTTTTATTTGTTTCAAGGCTTTATTATCTTCCATTAATGTGTTATTTCTTTGCATACCAAGTTTAAAACTACACCAAGTCAAAAATTTGTTTTTGAGACTCTTAAAGGCATTGCCTAAACAACACTAGCCTACCAGCCAGCTCTCCTGTCGTGAGTGAGCAGTGGAGCAGCAATATCTTTGGGGGACAAGTCAATGAGGCAGGGAGCTGTGAGGGGAATGGGGAGAATGAAATTACTAAGGAGAGCCAGCAATAAGGGCCATGTTTCGCAAGTACACTGCATTTATCTATAAATGCAGCAATCTTATAGAATTTGGGGAAAATTCCTAACAAGAGTTGTAAATATGACAAAAAATGCTGAGCACCAGTCGACGAGTTGCATGATCCTGCAGCTACAGGCATCCAGCAAAATTTGCATATATGATTTAAATTTGTGTGGATTGATACTATTTTTGACATAATGTAAAGCTACTTTTGAAAACAAAACTATGCATAAATATCTCAGTTGTCATGTCAACTTTGATATCTGAACACTTGATATCAAAGCATCACTTGGAGTCAATTATAAAAATTAACATCGAATGGAACATATTGTTTGAAAAAATGAATGTAATTCCACATTTTTGTTTGCATATTGAAATTAAAAACTCAGACGTGATTATTGAAAACTGCTTCACGCAAATGAGAAATTTACAACTCAAGACAAAGTTTGGGCATGTTGAAAAGTTGCAATAATAAATTTGAAAGAAGGCCCTGTAAGGTGCTTGATATATATAACAGTTTGATTCTGAACATTTTAAAGTAGTTTTGTTTTGTATATAGGAGGATTAGGCTACCATAAGAAAGAGAGAACTGTACAGTACATATGCACTTGCTGTTGTTTGGCAGAGGTGTTTGTTTTCAAGGTAAAATTATTCTCAAGTTATCAAGCTTCGAATTCAAAATCGCAATGAAATATTGGGCAAGTACTATTTTTAATTAATTCAGGGTTTTTTAATAATATTTTCACCAAAGATTTTCTTTGCTGCCAGACATGTTTCGAAGTATTTTAATGCAAGGGTGAGAAACTTGCAGGTATAACAAGCTGCCACCTTGATTTTTCTGTTTTCAATTTAGAACGATTTTCATTGGACTTATTTTGACATGTCTTTGCAGATATTTTAAGTTGCATTCACGTGTGGTTTCGATACAGCACTCACGAGACAACATCCTTATTGCCGGTTCTCCTTATAATCTGTTTCTGTTCCCCATACCCCACACAGCTTGCTGCGATCTCACTCACTACAGGAGAGCTGCCTGATTGGCTAAACCAACAAGTACATACAACTTATTGGGAATATTGATAGCATTTTGGTTTTGCTGGGGTTTGCATACTAGTAAATTACAATAGTGTTAAGCTGGTGATCACCAACCTTGACAAACAATGTAGATATTGTCGAACTGTGTAACCAGAAGCTTCTGGGGAATGTTGCTAGAACAATTTGTTCTTTAGTTTTGTAATATAAAAATTCATTTGAATGGAACAGAAGTCCCTGACAACAGCTGTTACACTATTCCAAAAATCATTCCTTCAACAAAAGATTAAAATAACAGTCATCAATATTGAGTTCAGGACATAGATTGCAGCTGTTTCGAGACAAGTCTGTATAATTACAAGAATGTATTTTTTATATGATTCGATAAAGGTAAACAAGAGCAGAAATTAATTTGTTCTACTAGGTTCCTATAATGTCGTGCACTTGTTTGAAGTGGTAGCAATTGAAAGAACACTGCGACTTTTTGAATTTGTGTGTTTTCACTTTTATCTATCAAACAAAGTAAATGTTTCCTGATGGCCAAATGTATACAATGAATACTCCCGTTTTTTTAACCCTTGATTCTTTTACCATACCAAAAAAGATATTGTACATTTTGTTAACCTGAAAGACCTACAGGTCTGTATTTGTTGGTCAGTGTCTCTTCTGAGGGACCTGCCATCTTCAGTTGCCTTTCAGCCCAGCAGCTCGCCGTTCATGGTATGTCATATGCACACAGTACTGTATAGAGAACTTTGTTGTATTATTTACTAACTGGCTTCGTATGTTGGCTGTTTTTTAAGAATCATATAGCCTCAATAAACTGGGGTTATCGAGTTCAACTGAGGGATAAGAGAATCAGCTATCACAATGCTTTTGCCGAGTTTGTGGATGAACACACAGTGAAGGTAAAGAGTGATTTTTTTTTCTTTCTAATCATACTGCCAAAGTTTGAGGAGTCAAAATTATTGTAACAACCATTGAAGCAGAAGTCGGTGTTAAATTTGTTATAAATAAAATTCTTTTAAATTTGGGGGGAATCTGGTTTATTTCACTCCAAGTTAATGACGAAGTATAGAGTCTCAAACAAGTGTAACATTTGTAACTTGCCACCATTCATAGACAAGTAAAAAATGATAGTTAAAACTTTCCACAGACAACATTAAGACCCAGCTGTAGTCTTAAGTGTTTCTCTTTTAGAGTTTTCCATTCATTGTTAGGACAGAAGCAATAGTTGTCAAACCTGATATATCAAAATGTTTTTTAACCAATGACAATCTTGTTCTTAGTTTACACACTGTACAACAAAAATGTTGCCAAGGATACTAGGAACTGAATGTGAAAGCTAAATGAAAATTCTAAATTATTAGAAGTATTTAGCTTCTATTCTTTCTTCTAAAACTTTTCGTAATTTGTAGTTTTCAGCTAAAAGCTTACCTGTGATAAAACTTGCAATTGTAGTCAGAATTCATTGTTTCTTAACAAGAGATCCCATCTTTGATCTCATCAGAAAAGGCTATTATTTGCATTGTGATCTAGAATTCAGTCTATCTAAATCAGTTTTGTGTGAGAGGAAGGTATAATTATAATAATAGCAGTTTGTTTTAACATTACCTAGTGATTCATTTCCAACCATCAAATTCTTTTAGGCTTCGAAATATTTTGAAAGCACATCTTAAATAAAAGTTGTTAAAGTCGAAATTTAGTTCTCTTTTGTTTTTTCCTTTTTTCATTTTTCAGGCAGTAAATAGACGAGGGAAAGAATCGATTTTGACAGGTCGAACTTTTGTTCTTGCTATGGGACTACGACCCAGATATCCAAACATCCCAGGGGCTAAGGAGTATGGGATAACTAGGTTAGTACTTTCTCCAAGTCTCTTTATTTGAAGGTTTGTGAGTGACTTTCCCTTTCTTTTGGGCAAGGATTATTGAAGAGTGGCTCTCAAGTCTAATGCTTTCTTCAAAATTGTTGCCATATTCTAGCTAGGCTAAAATGGAAAGGGCAAAGCAGCTTGTTTTTCTTTCCAGTACCCAGTCGTTTTTCTGATGCCGTGTTATTTTCGTCTAGCACCCTGTCATTTTTAGAGCCTCAGCCTCGTCATATAGAAAGTATAGTTGAAATAACAAAAAGTTCAATGTTTCAACTCTTTATTTTTCAAAGTTCTTTAGCATTTTGAACAATCACTTGAAAAATGCAAAGTCTGAGCCAAACTAATCAGTCAACAGTTTTTTTTTTACTTGTTGTCACAGAGCTTACTTTGTAATCAGTAATAACAGATTGATGACAGAAGTCATCGTTAATACAGATGAACTCATGAGTATTATTGATATGTAAATTGGGCCACCTTGTCGTGCTAGAATACTGTGTTGTTTTGAGGTTGAGAAATTTCAGTTCCAATAACCTATTACATTAGTTTTAACTTTACTGCTATTCATTGCATCACGCATCTAATGAAATTAGTTTTAAATTTCAAAATGAAAGTAAAGCATTAATTTTTTTTATTTTTGACGTAAACCTCATAATGTGGGCCCGAATGCTTTGTTTGATCTTTTGTTTTTGATCATTTGTTGCTGCAGTGATGACTTGTTTTCCCTACCGAATTCTCCTGGTAAGACTGTGGTTGTTGGAGCCTCTTACGTTGCCCTTGAGTGTGCTGGCTTTCTAGCTGGTATAGGACTTGATGTGACCCTTTTGGTTCGTTCCATCTTCCTTAGAGGGTTTGACCAGGTATTGTCACACATTATTTTTAAATAACCATCAACATCTAAACCTCAACAGTAATTATCAGATATTATCAGATACAATGGTAGCAATGCTGGTATTAAATAAATAGGAAAGTTTCAGAGATAGAGAACTGGCAAGGCACATTTGACCATGCACTAAGTTATGCATCATGCAGTAACTCAAACAAAGTCTATAATAACTTCAAATGGTTGGTGAAGAGTAAGAAATCTGAAAAGTCTAAACAATATATGGGACTCAAACCAAAACCTTGCATATTGTTTTATATTGATATCGAAGGTGATGTTAACCATCATACACTAAGTGTTTTGGCATCAATGGTGAAGAAAAGAGATAATGGCGATGATTGTGATGGTTGACATAGTTGTTATTTAATGATCAATTGTTGTCAGGTCGTGTAAAAGCAATATAATCCTATAAAAACAGGTCTTGAAAATTAATGAAGTTATGCATAATTTACTGTACATCCTACTTTTGAGAGATAGTTGAAAATTGGAAGTATTCTACTACAAGCATAACTTGGTACCGAATTTAGTTTCCCAAATCACTGAGTTTGAAATCGAGTTCGTGTTGGAGTTTGAGTTGGAATTTAAATTGAGTCCGAGCTAGAACTAGTTGGCGCCCAAGTTCAAATTCGAATTTGTGTTAAAATCCGAGTTAGACTTTGAGTTGGAGTCTCGGTATTCAAGTTGGATGAAATCAACTCGCCATTTTGGATTTTAAAGAAGACTTTTCTGTGGCAGAACAAGCAAGTATTCGTTACGTTTGATGATAATTTTAAATAAGTTCTGTAGAAATTAATAGTCAAGTCGATGTCAAATACCACAATAAATTTCAAAGCTAACCAAGTAAGTAACCCAAAAAGTAAATCTTGTGGAAAAGTCTTTCTGTTTGACAATAAAGTTTAAATACCTTGTTTCTTCAGCTTTAAACGAGTTTTGACCATGGGCAATCCAATCACTGACCAGAAGTAGGCTAGCATAATCCAAGTGTAGCTCAAAAAATGTGTTATTCAACTTCCGTTCAGCAATTAGGATGTGTTGATCGGTTGGTAGAGTATATTATTAGTGGGATACACTTTTGTAATTAAATTTGCAAAAACGACCCAGCACAACACACAAAAATAAAAATAAAAAAGAGAATCCAAGCCCATTTGCCAACTTGTCAGCCAAGGCCACAAAGTAAAAAGTCTTGAAGATCTCTATAACTTACACTGAATGCACTTAAAGTGCTACTGACGGGAAATCTTTGAACTAGTTTAAAACATCTAAAATTAAAGTTTGAACTGTATAATTTCCGCTGGGACACTTGGAACCGGTTTTAAAAATAAATTACGAAGACAAAATGCCTGTTTTAGCACCAAAGCTGTGAACACTTTTCAAGCTTATTAGCAGTTATTCAGATTTTAAGCAGTAAGCACAGTCCTAACTAGTATTACATCACTGATTCTTATTTCAGCTAGACTTTACAGTTCGCCTCCATGTCATCAATTGTTTGGGGGAGTAGATGTTTGTGATTGTTTGGTTCAACAATAATGCCTAAACTAAATTAAAGGAGTGATTCCTCAATTAATAACAATGACAGTTTAAACAAGAAAATAAGTTATCGGGAATTTTTGATCAACTTTTAAATCAATGTTTTTTTAGGGGGATTTCGTTCTGGTTTTTAGAAAAGATTTGATTCTCGTTTTTTCCGTGTTTCCTGACATTATTTGAAATAAACGAGATAAAGAAGTGCCTTTTTGAAGTTCTACATCTCAATGTCAGAGGAGAGAAGATGGCATTTCGTTTGGAGGGACAAGTTTGTTATCAATCCAAGCAGCCCTAGATTGCCATCTAAAGTCATCACCAGAAACAAAAATATCTGTGTTGATTATAATTCACGAGATACTCACTTTGCCTTGGGCAAGTAATTGGTTTTTACCAGTTCCCCCATTGTAGTATACACTGTGTTGCACCTCAGGGTAAGTGAGTTTTATAGATTCTCGAACTTATTTAAGTAACTGTAGCCAATTAACAGGATAATGGTCTTGCGAAAACAACAGGAATGAAGTGTTGCAAAAGTTGAATTGAGTACTACTTCAATCATGCCCTAAGCGCCTCTGTTAATATACTGAATCAATTGAAAGGGTAAATTAAGAATTAAGCCTTAATTGGAAGAAACTAGTTTTGAAAACTAAAAAAAAAAATCCACTGTAAATATGACCAAAAGTTCGATTTCAGTCAGAAAAACTGGGCTTACGGCATTTCGTGTGGGCACCATTTTCCCTGCATTCCATCTCTCTAGTCACATCTATCATTTCAACTTAATTTGAAGTGCTATCCTATTAAGTTTTTGATCAGTGAAAAGTTAAACCAGACAATCTTTGACAGAAATAGTGATTACTGAGAATCAGGTTATTTTAATAAGAATCTCTCTTTTTCATATATAGTTTTACGTATTATTTGTAAACTACATGAAAAGATTTCAAGAGCCCATGATGATTACAATGCATTTCATCTTGGAAAATTTACAACCACATTTTTACGGTTTTTCATTCATTATTAAGTTATTACAGTCAAGTCTTGAAAGTCTTAATTCTTTTTATTAGCAAATTTTAGTTGCCAAACATTTTGTTGGTTAGTCCATGTAATCGGATTTCAGAATTTCCAGCGTTGAGTCATATTGGGTTTTAAGTTCAGCATGTGCAACAACACTCAACAGGCTAGATTTTACGAAATGATTGAGACCCTTTCCATGTTAACGGATTAGAATTGCCCGTTTTGGATCAAGCATTATTGCTAAACAATCAAAAGTATTGTGGACAAGTTGTAGAATGCACCCCCTGCACCCTACCCAAACAATTACCATCATTAATTCTTAAAAAGTTAAAATCCCTATGGAGCTATTGTTAAAAATCTTTTAGATAAAAAGTAGAACCCTTGAGTAATATAAAGTTTCAAAAATAAAACAGCTTCTCGCCATTCCTGTTACATTTTTTGGGCTTGAAACATGCAATATGGACATAGCACGAGGCATGAGGCAGAGACAATTTTACTATCTCAAAACAACATGGATTCTGGCAACAATAGTCATAAAGTAATAGTCGTAAATAGTCGAAATTGTTTGAAAAAATTATTTTCATATCTTTCTTAACAGAATTGAAAAATTTTAAACAATATCAGTCCGCACTACTCACTGATGCCACGTCATCGGTTACCAGTCCTCAACCTGACCTGCTTGTTCAAGATTTACATTCCGATCTTTTTTTATTAAAAGGCATACTAAGACGCGGAAATTTGCTTTGGTTATTCAAATTCTGAGTTTATAGACTAATGACAAAATTGTTAATCTAAAAAAAGGCTTTACCTTTTAAATCTATCAGAGGGAAAAAGAAGTCATTGTTAGTTAGCAGTCTTGTGTATATAACTTATGATACACAAGAAGCTACATGTTTTTAGTATATTTGTATTTATTTAGTCTTTCCAGAATAAGAAATAAGCTCTTCTAGTAGCAAGATTGATATATATCGTTTATTGCACATTAAACTTAATTTCAGGGGTTTGCTGTAGCTTTTCACAAAATGTTCTTTAGTGTGCTGTTTCAATAAACAAAGTGAGTTTTCGTCCTAGCAAATGGCAGAGCTGGTTGGATTGGAACTAGCCAAGCATGTGAAAGTTGAGAGACCTGCAATTCCCAGTCAGGTAAACTTTGTGTTTTTGTGTAAATATCTACTAGAAACACTTATATGCTTGTTAACTGTTTTATTGCCTCATGAGTAGCTCATTTAACAGGTGTATTAGCGAGGGGTTGCGATTGACATGTAATAACACATCTCAGTGACTTATTAGGTCTACACAACTTTTTAAAACAAATGAGTAGATCTTCGTATATTTTGTTTTAAACTGTGAAAACTAGATAGGTGCATCAGATAAAACTGTCAGTTAACTCAAAGCTTAAGTTAACCATCCTCTGAGCAACCAGCAACTAGTAGTGTACAGTTTGATAAAATTACGTAAGAATCTCTAAAACTCACTTGTTTCAACAGTCACACTTACATACAAGTCATTCTTTGTAACGGTTAACAAAGTCATTGTAGCTTGTATTCAAGATGGTCCAGGAACAACTCGTAATCCTAGGGTCACAAGTTCGTGTCGGCGGCGCAGTGGCCGAGTGGTTAGCATGTTCAACTCGTAATCCTAGGGTCACAAGTTCGTGTCGGCGGCGCAGTGGCCGAGTGGTTAGCATGTTCAACTCGTAATCCTAGGGTCACAAGTTCGTGTCGGCGGCGCAGTGGCCGAGT
>JAOBRD020262109.1:0-23614 GCA_027575215.2 Hydrozoanthus sils
CAGCTCAGAACTCCATTTGTTATCAATGTAGTTCAAAAACACGGACCATGAAGTTGACTCATCATCTGCTGACAGAGAAATGTAACAGTTCTCACCATAATGCACTTCACAGAAGGAAGAGGGAGGTTTGAAAGAAACAGTGCCAAAACATTCTTAAAATCACAACTATAAAAAAAAACACATACATGAATGAACTAGCTGGTTAACTTACAGTGAAAGAGGTTGAATTGCTGTAACTGAAAGAAGTAGGCACACCACATTAAAACCCATAGACTACACAGTGTTAAATTATCAGTCGTGGTATTAACTTGCATGGGCGAATATTAAATCTTAATTCTGAATAGTAACTTTTCAAGGGACAAAGATAAATTTATAAAACTAGAAATCCATTAACAACTTCAGTTTTAAACATTGTTATTACATTTTCAACCTCGAATATTAGATTTCTTGTGATCTGATTGGTTTACTCAACCTCGGTTATCAGCTCATGTACCAAATTGACCATGTATGGGAACTGACTGTGTAGTGTTGTAAAGCTGAAATATGGCTTGGAAAAAATTTCAGCTGTCATTTTGATAGGTTTGAAAATTCAAGAAATTTAGGAAAACAAATATTCCATTTGCACTTGTTGGATAATAGATGATTTACAGACAACTTGGAGCTAGATGCCTCTTTGGTTGTTTAACATCTCAAATCCAATGCACCTTCTTGTAATAATTGTTAAATATTGAAACCTCACTTGCAATGGCTCTAAACAACTCTTACCACAGTCATACTGGACAAGTCTGAGCTCAGGGAACTGTGTTTTAGTTCTACTCTTAACAGGATGCAAGAAGTTAGTTTTGCAACTCAATTCTCTGTGCAGCGTTTCCTCCAAGTATCGCTCTCTTGTTATTTGGCTGGGTGCCCTGTGGGAGGCATGCAACTGAATGCAGGGAGCTTCAACTTTGGGCACCACAAATACAAATCTGAAAAAGCGAATGGGTATTAATAAATTATCAAAATAATATTGTTTGTAGCCCTTTTGCCAGCTGGATCAAGCTACCTCAAACGTTTTTTCAAATGTTTTTGAGATTTTCTCAGTTATAATACTAAATACTTTTCATTTAAACACTGTCCTGTAGAAATTCAAAGACGGCATTACTGCCTTCAAATAATAAATTTGAACATTTCTTGTAGCTTGCACAGTTGCTGATGGAAGCCCACTTTTACTAGTTATGGTTTGAAATTGATAAAAAGGTTATTATAAGCAGCTGCTCAGAGTAGTCGCTGATTCCTGGTGCCTCAGGACTCAGTGACTCACTCAGGGTCTTAAAATAACAGGGGAGAAGGTGCTGCCTTTGCTCTTACATTTGAAAAAGGTTAGAACTTGGAATTTTCTTGAATAACGATGTTAAAGATGGCATACCTGGAAGGGGACCTCGAGTTCTATTGCCTGTTTTCTACTGACTTCTTGAGTTGGAAAGTGATAAAAAATTAATATATTTCTTGTCTCAATGCATAAGACTCTTACCGGTTGATAATCTCTTCCATCTGGTCCAACCTTTGCAAAGGAAACTTTACTATTTCTTTCAGAAAGCTTGATCCTAGGCTGAGACGCTGTTGACTTGTAGTCATCAAACTCAAGTCTTTCACAACTGACACAACAGCAAACAAGTCCATTCCATAGACTGGTTGAGCTAGGCATCGTTGGCTATTTATGACGGCAAGACGGACTAGTTTTTCCTTACGCTGTTGATTTTGCTTCTGAATAACCTTTGGCTTTTGACAAAAAATAAAAAAAGAAAATAAAACTTGTGACTCAACTGCAGCTGTGCAGTAAAATTCTTACTTTCCCAAGCCTGGCCATGTGAAAGACAAAGACAAAACTTAATATTTTGTAAAGTGTCATATGAACCAATTTATAAATATTTCATCACTGATGTAACCCGTTTTCTTTAAAATCTATCAGGATTTTTTTTTGGGGGAGGGGGGAGAGATGAGAGAGAATGCCGAAAACAAGAATAACTACTGTCAGCTCAGAACTTCATTTGTTATCAACGCAGTTCAAAAACACGGACCATGAAGTTGACTCATCATCTGCTGACAAAGGATTGCAACAGTTCTCACCATTATGCACTTCACACTGGGAGGAGGAATGTTGGAAAGAAACAGTACATAAGGCACTTAAATAGTTAAGTACAGTACACAACTAATACTGCTTGTTACCATTAACACTTAACTATTCACAAAATGGAAATTTAGATTTTACAAGATTTTACAAGATTTTACCCCTTTTCACCTTTAAAACCTTTCAGGGAGAATCTATCAAATGTACAGACTGGGTTACAAAGAGACATGCAAGAAGATCTTTATCAGTTAACTTGACAACAATAATCTATAACTTGTCTTACCAAATAGAATGGTGACTTTATGTCAAGAGCTTTTTTAATTGCATTCTCATCAAGAGCTATTTTCTTTGTTTGGGAGACTGAAAATGGTTTGGGGTGAATTGCGTCCCTTTTGTTTCCTGGAAATTTGTTCATGTGACCAAGCTGTGTAGTAGTACCATCATGAATTGGCCGACTCTGGTCAATTTTTAGTTCATGCCCACCACTTGGACCTGGACTAGCTGGGAACTGCTTGAAATTTGAACTTACAAGCGAGGAACTGTAATGAGGAGAGTGTGGCATTCCCCTTGAATACTCTGACGGTAAATAACCAATGTGACTTCCATTAAAATCAAGCCCAGTACTACTCTGTCTAGTTAAATAATTTTGACTTTGGATTTCTGGCCTCGTAGAATGTAATCCACTTGAAGTCGACATCAAAGAACTGCTATAGGGATGTGCTCCAAAACCCGCAGCTTGATCAGAATTCCAGCTTGATTGAGAGTATGGCATAGCTGCTGTATAGGGATATCCCCTGTGTTCCGGAGTGTGTGAGTAAGGGGGTGGGTGTCCATATGAAAGGTATGGTAACTGTGCATGAACACTGTTTGCAACTTTTGATGTTATTTGGCTGATCTGAAAGGTAGAACTGCTTGGTAACGGTGGAGGTCTGTGCTTTGCATAAGCACCAATTGGCCCTGTGGTTTCTGGATGAGAATCAATTTCCACAATCAACTGTCTTGGCGTCTGCAAGCACTTGGTGCGGAATGAAGCATAGCTGGTCACCTCTCTCTCAATGTCAGCAAGACAAAGGTTCAGATAACCCAGACTGACACAAGTGAACGGATCATAGTCAAGTGCCGACAACACCACTGACGCAGTGTAGTAAACAATGCAATCCATTTGGAATGCTGAGACAGTTGGTCTAGTCTCAAAAAGATCGGGATGGTTGCAGACCTAAATCACAACAAAAAGTACACAATGAATAGAGTTTTTACAACTTCTCACACAACAAGACATTTGTTACTGCAAAAACATTTGATCAAATAAACTATTGAAAATAAAAAGTAAATTCTCTCAAACTTGTCAGATGAAATGTATGGGCTGTAGTTGGGAGAATTTACCAATACAACTGGGACTGAAAGAGTTAATTAACACACAATAATTGGAAATCCAATGCTGGTTTCTCAAATGAATTTTAGGTGATCATTAAGAAACAAGATAAAACTGAGTAACAAAATAAAGTCCAAAATCCTCAAAGGCAATTTCATTGTCGTAACTAAGAAGCACTGACAGAAATGTAGACATATAGAGTGTTTTCACTTGACGTCATAGCAGCCACGTTGGAGCCCTTCAACAAAAGAATTTTGATTTCTTTTGTTTAGGGCACCAACATGGCCACTTCATCTTTTGTCTTTGGTGTCTCTAGGGAGTGCGTGAAAACGCTCTTATTCTTTCCTGAAAAGTGTTGACCTTATCTTCTTTATAATCAAGTTCTACTGTACCTGTGTATAAACTGCAACATCATTTTTATTGTAATGATCTGGTAAAAATAGTGTCCTAACTACATGTACTTTTGGTACTAGATTTTTTTTTATAAAGCATAAAAACAATTTCAAAATCCTTAGCAATTACAAATAGATACCTTTCTTAGCTGCATCAAAATATTGATGACACTCAAGAAATGTCCACTTTCAAGAGTTTCTTTTGTTCTGGAGATAAAAGGTGCAAGTTTAAGTGCTTGGCAATGCCACCCTTTTACCACATATTGTTAATGCAACTATGCTGTTAAACTCTTCTCATCCATTACAATTAGAAACAAAACAGAAAGAATTCAGGCCTCTGAGGGCTTGTTAGAAGGGAGCTGAGGTAATGGGGTAAACAGAGATTGGGGCTTAATACACAAAACATATATACATTAACAGCCCTATAAAAAAATCATTATTGAAAAGCCTTGTGCAAAAACAGTAGAATAGTCAAATATGAAGATATAATAGAGATGATGTAGGGAGAAATGACAACTCAACCAAAAGTTACTTATGTCATTTTTTGCTGAAGGCCCTTCAACAAACAAAATATACAAAGAAGGTTTTAAAACAATTATCTTATTAAAACGGGGGGAAAATGAGTATGTAATTAGAAAAATAAAGTGTCAGTGACTGTTGCGGATGTGTCACAAAAATCACAGTTGATAAGAAATTGAAAATCATTGAAACAAAATTATTTTAACAAACTGATTTCGTTTTATGACAACAGTTTTCGGAAAACTACATTTGCTAAAAACGATTTTCCCTGAATTTACCTTAAGTGATACTGTTTCGCCCCAGACAGGATCCACTGAAAGGTTGAACTGAATTTCAATGGGTTTTAAAAGGGCTGTTTCTCTAGGCTACAAGCCATAACTTGTATTGAACAAAGCGTCAATACAGTTTTGGTAATAAGTAGCCCGTTTCTTATTTATAGAAAAAATCACAGTGGTATGGTAGAAGGAGATGAAAAGGTTGTCTAACTGTACAATTTTGCATGAATATCTAGCTATAGTAAAATATCAAGGGCAAACTTCCTGTCTGAGAAAATGATGTGAACCAGTTTAGTCAAGTTTCAAGAGGAAACTCTACGAGAAATTCTAATATACACTGGTTGTACTACTGAAAAAAAAAGACTCTTGTGTTTGTTTTTCAAGAAATTTTATTAGTTGGTATTCCAAGCTCACCACAAATGAAACCACATACTTAGCTCTTGACATGTAGTCATCATACAAGTATCGTTGTCTATTTGACAAACGACACCTCACAACATGCTCATACTTCTTTGGCATCTGTTTCTCAACTTCAAGCTTTAATCTTCGTAATAGGAATGGTCTGAGAACCTAAAAACACAAACACTTATATTTGTAGAAATAGCACCTAAAATAAAAAAGAACTGCTACAAATTTGTTTTGTTTAAAAAATGTGCCACTTGAACAAATCGGAACATCATTGTGTATGCTTTCTGAAGTAAGGAAAGAACTTTCAAAGTATGGTACATTTTAAAACTCATTGCTTGTTGCCCCAGACAGGATCCACTGAAAGGTTGAACTGATTTTCAATGGGTTTTAAAAGGGCTGTTTCTCTAGGCTACAAGCCATAACTTACATTGAATAAAGCATCAATACAGTTTTGGTAATAAGTAGCCCATTTCTTACTTATGGCAAAAACCACAGCGTTACAATGTGAGATATAAAGGTCTGACTGTACAGTTTTGCCACAATAATTCTGAAGTATAATTTTGAATGCAAACTTCCTGTATGAAAGAAAATGCTGTGAACCATTTAAGTTTCAAGAAAAAAATATTCTAGTATATACTGATGTAGCATTGAAAATATCAGTAACTCTTGTATCAAAGAACATTTCACATCCTTTTCTATCATTTAAGTACTTTATTTACGAGTATGGGCTAGTGTAATGCTTATTCCTTATATCACTGTTAATGATTTCAAACTTCAAAACTTTCAATCTCTTTTCTCAGGTGTGAAGTTTTACTGCACGTTTCAAAGAGAGCCAAGTTATACGGTACTATTCTTTATAATAACTATGGTTTTAACAAACCTTGTGCAACCTCTTCACAATACTCTCGTTATACTCCTGACTGCCTTCAATCATGCCAGTGAGAGGATTGGAAAACCACTGCTGGAAATCCTTGTGTGACTGGAACAAGTGTGGCATTAGGAAATGCATTAAAGACCATAACTCCATCAAACTGTTCTGGAGGGGCGTCCCTGTCAGCAACAAGCGACGCTGGCTATTAAAGTTCAGTAGATATTGCCATCTCTGCGACTTGAAGTTCTTGATGTTTTGTGCCTGAATAAGTAATCAGATAACAAAGGAAAAGTAATCAGATAACATATAAAATCAAAAATCTTTTTACACAATAACAGCCAAAGAATGAGAAAAATGAGGGAGCAGAAACTGATAATCATAATCTTGAAACAAGAAGAAACAATGTCAATTTGATCTTCTTTAACCAGAACTCATTGCATTGCGACAAGAAAGCACTGCACACCCTGTCGGAGCAAAAAACACACAAAGCATGAAGACAAGCAGGCCTTTGTTTTATTTCAATGTATATTTAAACAAACCAAAAAACTTCAGTATTAACATAGCCTTAGGATCCACTTGTGCTTTCATTATCTGCATAAACAATAATTGTCTGTCTAGCTAACCTCATCCAGGATAAAGTACTTCCACTTCTTCCTTCTGAATGCTTGATGATCTTGCACCACAAGTTTGTAGGAGGTAATACACACATGAAATGCATTGGGTTTGGTCCATCCCTATCATGATACAAAAACAAATGTATTTGACTCCTAAAGCAACTGTTGTCAGCAAAATGGCTCAATATTAAACCAATTAAAAAGTAAAAACTTCATTTGTTAGTCAAATAAATATGACAAAAAGAAACAGCGTATAGACTTCTTCAGAATTTTGAAAATCCAGGGTTTTCCAGGGCTCTTTAAACCCAGAATAAACAATATTTATAATGAAAATTAATTCATTGTGTTTACTGAACTCAACATAACAACGACATGCAAAATTTAAGTCTAAAATCATAATTGTTACTTAAAATGAAAAAAATATGCATCATTTGGCAAATTTTGATTTTTCAATAAAATTTTATGAAATTTTCCAGGGCTTCAAAAATTTTCCAGGGTTTTCCAGGGTTTTAAGGGCATAATTTAGATTTCTTTTCAGACCAACAAACCTGTCGCTTTGCTTTTCTTTCTTTCTGATTACCATAATATGTGAGAACTTTGAAGCCAGGACACCATTTCTTGACCTCCATTTCCCAGTTCAACATCACACTTGTTGGTACAACAATTAGATGTGGTCCCCAGACTCCCTTTTCACAGGCAAGATGTGCTAGAAGAGAGATGGTCTGGATGGTCTTGCCGAGTCCCATTTCATCAGCAAGAATACCATTAAGGCGCTTTTCGTGCATTGTAACCAGCCAATCAAGACCAATCATTTGATACTCTCGCAATGTTCCTCGTAACAGAAAGGGTACTTTGGTTTGTATCTAAACATCACAAAAAACAATAAATAAACAATGATTACCCAACACTCAACAAGTGAAGAATTTTCAAAATAATTGATGCACTTTTTGTAGTGTCTTAACTGAGTTAATTTTTGTAACGCTATTTATCCTGAATTTCAAAACTTATTGAAGTGAAGTTTCACAAAAACTCAAAATAACTTTTATAATTATTTAAATGAATAAGCATTTAAAGGTCTCAATGCTAAATTGGCTATATTATTTTCATAAACTTAATTTTGACAGTCTTAAGCAAACTTTTCAAAAAAAAAAATCAATTTGAAGAGTATTTGATTGTTCAAAAATTCTAAAACCTAATATAATTTTTCTAAGTGAATTTGTTACTTTGTCCTATTTTGCGCCAAGCTCTATAATATCATTTAGTGTGTGTAAAAAACACCTTTATTGAATGTCGTCAGCAAAATCAATACTAAACTTGAGATTTAGTGCACATTAATGGTACATTCTTAACTTGGCTTAAACTTTTAACATAACTATCCATTGTTCTATCTGTTCTTTTTCTTCCAACGAAATTAACAGTTTCTTGATGTTAGCTAAGCTTTCAATTATCTGCTGTACATTTCTCACCTCTGTTGTTTCTAGAGTAAAACCTTTTGGCTGCAAACTTTCAGCAGTAGCTGCAGCATCTGTCAGCTCCTGGTCTGGAGAGGAATCTGGATCCTGTATAAAAAAAGTGTCACAAAACAGTAAATGTTTTAGGAAAAAAAATCAGGGGCTTTCCAAGTATGGCTGACATTTTTTATAAGACCAATTTTTGCATCTTGATAAGCCTTAACTTCTCTTGGTGAAGAATAGTTTGCATAACAACTGAAAACTACCACATTTGGCATACCGTAATTGTTCTAATTTAAGCGCCCCTCCAATTTAAGCACCAACCAACTGAATAATTTTGTGCTTTGCCCCATTTTTAGTCTTTAGAGGACATTTTTAATCGTTTTGCATTACTTTGGAATTTTATGATAACAATCTCAAGTGTTATCTTCCGGATTTCAAAATGAACAGCTAAACTAAAAATTTTATAAAAACAGTGAAAACAGCAGTGCCTTTTTGACGCGACACATGCTCTCAGTCATGTCCACAGCCAGTCAAGTGGAACGACCTCAAATATGCCATAAAATGTTATATGTCGTAAGGTCATCTTTGATATTTTAAACTTCCGCTTTTCGAGAGGGGAAACCTTGAACTCAATTTTATGATGTTCCAAACATCATTGATTAAATACTATCACAAAATTTTCAATGGCAGTAGCACGTCAGTTTGGATATTGAAAATATGAAAAAAAGTATGATTTTGTTTTAATTCTTAATTGTGTTCTTACTTCATCGGAAAAGCAGGCAGAACAACCTCTTTTGCAATAATTAAGCAAGTGTCTCATGAGCTGCACAAATCACTTCTCTTTGAATAGTGTGATTTTGTTTGTAAAAACATTTTAATTTTTCCTCCAATTATTAAGTGCCCCTCTAATTTAAGTGCCACAAGGATAAAATAATTTTTTCATACCCCAATTTAAGAGGCAATAAAATCTGAAATTATTTTTTTCTGGCACTTAAATTAGAACAATTATGGTATAAAGCCCCCACCCCCCTGCTGCAACAAGTTTTGCGAAAGCTTTTGGGTGTATTTTTACTCAAGTATGGGTGACCTATTTCCCAACACACCTTTTTATCTCCAGATTCATTTTCGCCTTTCACCAAAAACTCTGTCATTTCATCTTCTTCATCTTCCTCGTCAAACTCTGCATACATTAACAACCAATACCAATAAGTAAGCACTGTAGAAGTGCTCAAAAAGTAAAAGTATCACATAGTTTTTCTCTAACCGGGCACTGTTGCCTATCACTACAAATGGTCGAGACTACATCACAGCTAAACTGAAAGTTTCCAAGATTTATACAATCAGTCAATAAAAACTTTAACAAAAAAAACCATACAGATTTTAGTTGGTTTTCAAAATTATTCATAAGATTTTGCTTGGCCAAATGATAATTTGCGGGCAGCGCAGTGGCCCAGCGGTTAGCGTGTTCAACTCATAATCCTAGGATTGCAAGTTCAACCCCCCATTCAGACCACTGTGTTGTGTCCTTGAGCAAGACACTTTACCTGACTTTGTTCCAATTGACTTAGCTGTATAAATGAGCTGTACCAGTTCTGCTGGGGGCTAACCTGCGATAGATTAGTATCCTGTCCAGGGGGAGTCAAGTGCCTTCCTCATGAGCCACTTAGACTCAAGAAAGGAAATTGTATCTTGCAATTTTTCCTAATTCATGGCCTCACAGTAAGTGTGTTGTATGACAAAACTGTGGCATGTGGTACAAAACCAACAGGCCTTTCAATATCCCATATTTGTAATATTACTTTTACTTTTACATTATTCGACAGACTATTATAGTAAAACCAGTAGTGGATACTATCTACAACCAAGGATCAAATCTGGGGCTAACACCAACTGAAAAAAATTAAGTATATTCAACATGTTGCCCTATAGCATGTGACTGCAGTAGTAATCATTTCGATAAAGGCTTGAGGTTGAGTCTAAAGCTTGAGAGAGCATAATATCAGACACAGAGTTTTCTTTCTTTTCTAATATTAATTGTAAAAGTTTATTGATGACCAAAATTATGCAAGATGATACACCAACTCACCTTCACTTGATGATTCATAAACACTACCATCGCTCTGAACATCTGTAGATTCCTCAATTTCAGTAGCAGAGTATTGTTTCAGCAGCTCATCAATAGGGAGTTCACCTGAAGAGAAAAAAATAAACATTAACAATGTGGAAGAACTTTTAACCCTTTCAGCCCCCTTCAGTTATCATACTTCTCCTCACATAACAAATAAAAAATAAATCACTTGGTATTGAGAAAACGAGACATGATCATACAAAGAAGAAAACTGTTCTCAAAGACGAAAATTAAAATTATCCCAAACTTGTTTAATTAAGGTATGGCTCTAGTTGAGAGAACTAACCAACAAAAACTGAAACTGAAAGGTTAAGTTTCAACGATTAGTCTTAATAGGTTTATGTGGAAAATCCAAGTCACCCTTTGGCCTCTATCACATTGATTTTGTCTGTGTCCACAAAAAGCCTTTCCCAATACAATACCTTGTATAGAGTCATGTGCCACATTTGGTGCTCATTTCATGCTCAACAAAATGCTTTGGTCCAGGTAACATTTTCTATTCAAATGTGTGTAAATAGCGATTCACTTAAAAAGTGACAGAGGCAAGTCTTGTGGTATCTAGCTTCCATTTGCATTTGCTTTGTGGACAACTAGCAAGAGATTTTTCAATTTGTAAACCTGGGGCACTTCTTTAAAAAATTTCAGAAAAACACAACCAAGGCATGGAGTGTATGTTCCTAAATTATGATAGTGCTTGTTGCTCAAAAATGATATATTCGATGTTATGTGGAGGGCAAACTATAAATTTGTAACTATATTTGTAACTAGCTGCTTGCATGCTTTTTTAATTCAAAGATATTTTGCTCCAAAACCAAGGTTGTTTGATCACCTTCTTTTGTCAAGGCAGCAATTTCTTCACCATGATCTTCCTTGCCAGCTAGATTTTCCTCTTCCTCCAGCGTTTGCTCGTCATCTCCATCCTCCAAATCTTCAGTGACAATAAATTCCTCATCAGCATCAGATTTCTTCATCTCAGAAGTATCACTGTAAATTAATGTTTTAAATAAGCTTCTATTCAATTCAAAATCATACCCTAGCCCAACCATGTGAATCGGTGACCAAAACAAAAGTGGATGAAAAATGGTTTAAAAAATATTCAAAAAAACTAGTTGCATGCTTTAACAGTTGTTTTCCTTTATTCTTAACGAAAATCAAGGAAAGACCACAAACCTTTGCGTCAAATTTAAACTAATCAGCTTATGCCTAACACAAGTTTTTATTTTGCTCATGGTGCTTGTACCACTGCACTCTGTAGAATAGACAATTGCATGGCACAAGCAAATGCTTCGCGTTTGTTACTAGTGGCCATAAACATATCTAGCAATTTAATTTCTTGTCAGAAAGACTTGCAGTAACTGATCTTTTAACATGAAAAGGAAATGTTGAGGAAATATGTGTACAATATTTTGACTGGCCATTATCAGTCTTCATTAGGTAAACTTTTCATGGTGTAAGATCAGTTACTGCAAATCTTTCTGACAAAACATTAAATTTTTATACTTTGTTAGACTGATTGTGATCTTCTCATCCAATGTTGGCAAGTATATAGATCGTACATGGTTCTGCAATGGTTTTAAACCTATTTATTTTAATACCTAGCAATACTGATGCATAATGCTATCCTTACCCTGTTTCAGTGGTTTCTGAGGGAAGTTCTTCACTCTTGGCTGGCTTTGTTTCACTGACTTCAATATCCACTTCAGTGTCTTCCCCTTCACTTTCTTGGCTACAGCAATAACCACAAAAAATACAAGTGACCTATATCCTCAGTGGTTCCTACACAAGCTGTTAGTTTACTGCTTCAAACCTCATATCACATAACTACCTATATTAAACTTCAGTTTGAAGGAAGACAATGAAGTCATTGGAAAAGTTTGTACAGCAAAATAAACATAATGCAAAGGACACCTGTGTTGTATTTACTGCTTTTCTCGTCAGTCACAGACAAATGTGATTATGTATCTACAATAAAATCAACTTACAAAATACAGGATGCCAAGATGTTTGCAAGATAAAAGTTGAAAATACACAACAAGATCTCTCTTTTCATCAATTCTGGACTGCCTTGTTGTTAACCTTTTGGCTCCTGGATCGGCCAAAACTAGCCAATAAGAAATGTTCTGTTTTTCCTGAACCAGCCAAAACCGGCCAGCAATGTGGGGCTCAAAACTTTTGACTCTCACCTTCTCCCTTTAGTATTGAATTTGCTTCTATTGTTTTTCCATAACAAAACAAAGAACAGCCAATCAAATTCTAGCAACTGCACATAAATTTGTGGTAAAACAAGAGAGGTATAGTTAGTTTCAAGTTTGACTTCATTTGACTTGTGCAACAAAGATGGCGATGGTGTGTGATGAAAGAAGCTATGACGATAATTTCTCTCTTTTCAAAGAAAATGGTGGTAAAAATGAAAATACTTTTGATGCAGACAGTAGTAATTTAGATAAAGACCTTTTAATTTGCATTGAGAGCGATTCGGAAGAGGGAGAATCCTGTAACAATGACGCAAAGTCAAAGCTGGCAAAGATGAGTGGACTGACACGTGGGAAGGTTTTGAGGTTTTGTCATTTGACCCTTTGATCTCAGGAATTTGTGTTAATATTCTGGATAATTTTTCGAATTTATACTTCTTTAAAAATCATATTTGATTATGATCTTATAAATCTTTTTGTCACCGAGATAAGTAAACCTGCTGTTCACGAAAATGAAGGGAAAAGCAGCCCAACATCTTTTTGCAAAGTGATACAACATTTGTAAACAATAATATTTCAGTGTTTATTTGGGAATCTGTTATTACACTGGAAGAAGTCTTGTTGTGGGTATCGGTATGTTTTTTGGTTTGCTTCTAGTGTTTGTGTTTGCAATGGTCATATTTTTGAAAGTATCTATTGTGACAATGACAAAAGAAAGCAAGTTAAATTTCAAATCACACTTGCAAAAGAGTTGACGGACAGCTTTTCTCATGAAGGTGCTCGCCAGTCAGTTTTAGTCCCAGAGAAATCAAAGCAGAAATCGTTTAGAGCATTACTATTTCAGTTAGAGCCAATGGTGGAAAAAAGATTGTGTTCAGTGTAAAAATAACAAAAACAATTTTTCTGGCTGTTGGTCTGTGTCATTATTCTTGCACAAAACAACCAAAATTTCTACTGTGCATATATGTTTTGGTTATGGATTTAAATATGAGTAGCTCGTCCATTTTGCTCCAGGAACATTGGGGAACTGGGCCTGAATGATTCAGTAATCAAAGGGTTAATACACATTTTTGTGTGAAGAGTCAGATGTTTTTTTCTCAAAGTTCACCGGGCATCATAGTGCCATGTTGGTATCCTTGAACAAAAGAACTTTGATGATTTTGTTTGTTTAGGACACCAACATGACTACTTCATCTCTTGTCTTTGGAAATTCTAGGAAGTGTGTGAAATGCAGAATATTCTTTTTGGCATCTCTAGGGAGTGTGTTAAATGCAGGAATATTCTAAAGCCAAGACAATACCTGCCATAACCACCGCTACCCTCTTGATCTGATGATGAACCACTGTCGCTGTCCTCGCTGCTACTTTGTTCATTTAACATTTCAGGAGGCAATCTCTGAAGTAACTCCTCCAAGGGTATTTCACTCTCCTCGGTCAGCATGGCCAGCTCCTTCTGATAGTCTCTTTGCTCCTATTGGCAGAGAAATATCTCAGTTTTTCAGCTAATTTCTGAATTTTTTTCAGTCTTGCATAATTATGCATGGCTTTAGCTTTTGTTGAGTTTTTATAACTGAAGAGTACAGTGCAAGATCAATACAAGTCAACTCTTCTTATATTACCATATTTTGCCATGTATAATTTGACACCATGTATAAGTCGACCCCCCATTTTGCAGCCTAAAAAGTGCAAGTTTTAGAGTTCCCACATATAAGTTGATATCAATATTTTGCAAGATAAAAATACCAAAAAATCTAAGTTTGTAACAAAAATTTTAGAAAGAAATAAAAAAACAACAACACAAATTACACAGTGAGCAAAGTACGTAATTATTAGTCATTTCATTTTTTACGATAATTGATTGTTTGTACACAGTATATATTGTAAAGATCACAGAATTCTTTCTTGCTTCAAGTACCTATCATCTAAATGCTGGTTTTAAATGTTTTTATAGAGTTTAAAAGGGGTGTTAAAAAAATTTCATGTTTTGATCCTTGTATAAGATGAGTGCGATTTTTAGATGTGAATTTTTGGTGTCAAAAGGTCAACTTTTACATGGCAAAATACAGTATCTAACTAAAAGTAACCAGAGAGATATGAAGTGCATTCCACTTTTTCACTCAAGTTCTTGGTCACCATACCACCTCACATTTTTTCAGCCTTGCATAGTTATGCATGGCTTTAGTTTTTGTTGAGTTTTTATAATTGAAGAGTACAGTGCAAGATCAATCTGAGTCAACTCTATATTATCTAACTAGAAGTAATCAGAGATATGTGAAGTTTGTTTCACTTTTTCACTCAAGTTCTTGGTCATCATACCACCACAGGAGTCAGGCAATATGATCAACCCAGTCAGCCAGACGAAAATCACTCAAAAGCAGACAGCATCAAGCTTGAGCCCACAAGCAACAGCAAGATTACTATGTGTTCTCCTTCGTCTAATGCAATTATTTCTAATAACAATTCTTGGGATATTTTAGCATTTCAAAGAAAGTCACTTATACTGTTTTTGCACTAGGCCTGCACATACCAACTTTTCTTAACACCAGAATACATGTGACATTTAAGTGGAGAGGAAGTAAGATAAGGTAACAAAAAAATTAAATATGGTTCTAAATTAAATTTGTTGCTCTCGACAGGATCCACAAGAGAGTGTAAGTTCTCTCATGGGTTTTATAAGAGCTTCAATTCATTTTGGCCATGTGAAATTACCAAGTGTAACAGAATACAACACTCGCTATTGGATTGAATGGCCGGCAACATGGGGAATTCCCACATGAATGGGTAGCCAGGGAAAACAGATAGAAAGAATGAGAAAAGAACTACATCTCTACATGTTGAGGAAAACTACATTGCCAGCAAAATGTCCCAACTCTCCAATCAAAAGTTTCGTCTTCCTGGTAACCTCCCAGAAGTTTCAATGTGCACCAACACGTATAATGCAAATCCAGATTTTGAAACTGAAATATTTGGCCAAAAAATGTGTGTCTTATATGGGTATATTTTTCACAAGTACAATTTCGCTTTGATTGACTGAAACTTGAATTTAACTTGTTCAATGGTTACACAGAAATAAAAAGTTAATGCCTTTCCCTTTAAGGACAACATTAACCCTTACATCCCAAACCAGTTTATCAACATCTATTTTCTCTTTAACAAAACTCATACAAGACAAGACAATTGGTAATGAGAAAATGGAAAAGTTGATCAAACACAGCTCAACCACTAGAGATGAAAATCAAAGTTCTCCTAAACTGGTTATATGAAAAGTATTGGTCCTAGTTGGGAGAATTTAGTAACACATCATTTGAAGTATTTAGGGCTAAAAGTGTTAACAAGATTACAACATATATATATTTCTATACCTTTTCTTCTTCCATCTCCTCAACTTCAATTGTCTCTTCATTGTCACTTTCATCTGGTGCATCGAAGTCACTTTCACCACCTGAGGATAATAATAATTCAATTGCCGATGTATAACAAGGTGTCTATAAAAAAAACTCTTTATACAAAGATGATAAATGCCAAAAATTAGAGAGTGACCAGAAGAAATACAATTTTATTGTTAAAGTGCCTATGCAATGAAAATTTAAAATAAATTATTGATTCCTTTTTTTTAGGTATTTAAAGTGCCTATGAAGTAAGAAATGTTATCATCTCAGTGGATAGATCTTGCTAATTGAGGAATAGCTGTGAAAAAATGTTGTAAAAATCTTTTACGGTTCTCAAGATATTAACATTTTAATGTTGTCAACTGATGTCACATTGTTGACAGGCAAATTTTCAATCTTTTGAAATCTGCTGTTGATCCATAACCTTTGGATGAATTTTAACCAAACCTGGGTCAATGATGTATCTGGAGGTTTTCTTCAGGATAGTTATTAATTTTTGTTGCCATAGCAACAAACTGGGTTCCAGGCTAATAATTTATATTTTTCTTACCATTTAAAAGAAAAAACAAAGATTTGGTTTAATTGCCCCAATGAAAGTTCTTGGAATAACAGAAAATTTGTTTCTATACAAATGTGGCCTGGTCTGAGTTTGTTGCCATGAGGATGAAATACTGATACTATTTTGAAGAAAACCTCAAGATTCACCATCAGTCCAAGTTTGGATAAAATTCACCCAAAGGTTAACCCTTTGACTACTGAACGTTTTGGGGCCCAGATCTCTGTTATTCCTGGAGCAAAATGGCTGCACGATGTTTACGATTGACTCAAAATCAAACACATATGCGCAATAGAATTTAGTTGTGTTTGAAGCAGTGAGAAACACACAAACCAATAGCTAAAAAGTTATTTTATTAGGTTTTTCATTTTTTGTTACAAAATATATCAAAACAGCGAAAAATTATTTTCCTACAGAACAGGTTTGTAATATATTTCACATTTTTGCTTGTTGTGTTGAACAAAGTCTCAAAGTCTTGAATTTATTTGTAGACAAAATGATTCTAAAATAGATTCAGATGTTAAGCTACGGTAAAAAATATAAGTGTTTAAACAACATCTAAAAATGACAAAAAAGAGATTTTGAACTGCATGCGTAAACTTCACGCAAACTCCAAACAACCAGATGCCTACCAGTTACCTCTTTGGAGATTTTTTCTTTCAGATTTTTACGATGAATAAAATGCTTTTTACGACCCTTGATGAAAACTCCCATATGCTGCAAATGAATTCTGATAGGACTAAAAATAGCCAGTTGCTTCCACGCATCAGTTCTTTCACAAGCACGACTCAAAATGCTTGAACTTGCTTTCTTTTTTTTTTTTTGCATTCTTGAAAGAAACTTTCGAGAATTTGTGAATTAAAAAAATTGACATTTTATATCTCGATTTTCTAAGAACACATTCATTGACAAGTAATCAGTGACTGCAGTTAAAACACAATTTTTGTAGTACTAAAAGTCTAAAACTCTTGAATCGAAAATATCAAAACATTTCAAAGGTTCAGACAGACTTGTTAACTTGTTTTTGTCTCGCAGATCTGTTTGTTTCCACGATAACACAATCTATGAGATTGTTGTCAAATTAACTTTGAAAGAAAAGTTATGTCGAAAGATTTTCCGAAATAGGAACTTGAATTATTGTGGGAAAAACATCGAAAGGCAAGGTCATAATATTCATTTTCGTCAGCTTCGTCCTCACAAGTTTATTTCTTTTCCAAATTGTTTAATTTGTGTAATTTGATTGGCTGTTTATTGTTTTAATAAGAAAAAAACAATAGAAACAAATCCTACACTGTGTAGGGGAAGGTTGAGGCGAAAGAATGGAACCATCTCTGGCCGGCCTGTTTAGGCTGTTTCGGGAAAAACAGAACATTGCGTCCCGGCCGATTTAGGCTGTTTCAGGAGCCGAAGGGTTAAGGGTTTGCAGCAGATTTCAAAAAACTAAAAATCTGCCTGCCAACAATGTGACGTCATTAATTGAAAACATTAAAATGACAATATCTTGAGAACCGTAAAAGATTTTGACAAAATTTTTTCACAGCTATTCCTAATTTAGCAAGGTCTACCCACTGAGACAATAAAATTTCTCACTTCATAGGCAGTTCAAATACCTAAGAAAAAAAAGGAATCAATAATTTATGATTAAGAATAAATACAAAAACATATACTTCTTGTACAGAAACATGAAACCACACCTGCTCCTTCTCTTGAAGACAGTGATGAGGCAGTTGACGAGACATGTGATCCAGCATTGCTTTGGGTCTGGTTCTTGAGGCTTTTAACAAGCCAAGAAGAATATTTCTCAGTTTGGTCAACAATGAAATTTAAGTGAATATCTAAAGCCTTTTTCCTGTTTTCTTCAAGTCGGCTTTGTACTTTGTACTGTACAACCTGCAAGTGATGAATAAAATTTGGTGTGATTGAGTAAAACACTTTTTCAATGTCTAAAAAATTGAATATTTTGTAAGGTGAATATTTTGGAAAAAAAATTCCAGCAGTTTCCCATGCTTCAGTCATGCAGAACTGAAAAAAACATTTCAGACATTTATTGATAGACTGCGAGTTGTCCCCTCTTTCCAATCATTGAGAATTTAGAAAGCCCAGAAGATTGAGAGCATGTTCTAGCATGCAAAAAACACTAGGGCAAGGGCAAGAAAACCAGTGGGTGGGGGGAGGAGAGATGGAAGAGAGCAGAGGGATTTAGTTGCAGTCTAGTTGTTGCCTGTGTATCATTTTTTTTTTATACCTTCTCAACATTCATCCAGAAGTGTTTTATCTCCTTTGCAATGCTCCCCGCGATACGCCTTAATCTCAAGGATTCTTCTTTCTCAGCCTTGATCTCTTTGCTTCTTTGTTCTTGGTGATACTTGAGGACTGCTCTGGATAACTTACAATGAAAAACAACAGGCCTATCAATGAGCAAAATTGCAGGCATGCAGTTTGTTTCGCCTTGGCCGAAAGAAGCGAGCAAAGTTTTCAGGTCCCCGTTTTTGCATTAAAAACAATTGTGTTTATATAGGTTTAATTTTTGATACTGTTTAAAAACGTTTCAGATAATTTCATGAAGTAATTCAGCTAGTAGTATATTTTTAGAAGCATAATTTTCTAAAGGAAAGTACTTAAGTAAACGTTTTGCTTTATTGAACAAGGAACTTGTATTGTGATCTTTGAAGAAAACAAAGACATTTCAACAGTGACTGTAAACAAAATTACATAAGCACACAGATTTATTGCAATATTTCTCTTATCTTAGGCATATACATCCGTATGAAAGTTTTCATAAAATGGCTGTGTTAAGTTACCAAAAACAAAACTGTAGTAAAAGTGAATTTTAGGTGAGTGATGAGACATGCACGGGCGATTGCCTGAAACAACAAAACTTTTTCGTAAAAACAAGTCTAAAACAAACAAAACATGCAAGACTAGTTAAAAACCTAAGTTTTACCAAATAAAAAAAGGAAAACTGAACAATAACAGCTCTAAGTAAAATAAGGAGATAATCATTCAAGTTATGACCTGAATACAAAGTAATTGAGCAAATTGAAACAGTTTAACAAACAAATAAATTCTGTAATTCAAATATACTTAAATATTTGTTTTATGCAAAGATGTTTTTACAAGGTTGGAGAATGTAGCTGAGTTAAAACTTAAATTCTGTGAGCCACCCAACAGAACTTGATAGTTTTGCTATGACTCCTACTTGTCAGCTGATACATGAAAAGCACTGATATGTATGTGTACTGTGTCAAGTAGGCACAAATTAATCTTGAAATACAGGTTTAAAAACAGTGTTAAAATAACCTTCACTTAAAACTATTATATGATTGCCCTGTGGTAAACTCCACCTTTTTTAGGGGTCCACACTCAAAAATACACACGCTTAGAAATTTGTGAAGTATAAAATAATTGAGATAGATTGCTTTGTATATTAAATTTAGTTCTAAAGATTATACTTGTTGGTTTTAAGATGGTAAATTTGTTTTTGAAGCAAATGAAAGTGAAGGTGTTTAATTGCCTCAACACTGCAATAAAAAAAGCATAGAGCTTTATTCACTGAATATTATTCAACTGGAAAGGATAATAAGAAAATTCTTAAATTTTCAGTCCTGGGTACAAAATGTCAGTTCTCGACTTGGTAATGAATAATCAAATAACACAGAAGAGATTGTTTAAAAAGTTCGATTATCAGCATACCTTAGGTATATTATAGGTATATTTTCGAACCGACAAGTTAGCTCAACTCGTGTTTCGAAATAACCAGTTACTACACAGTGTATAGTAAAATGGCTAACTATTATTACACATGATAATTCATATGAATATTATTATATCTCTGCCTGGATAATAAGTTGATATGACATAAAAAACTCATATTCTATGTAGATAATAAACCCACATAATATAATTTTCTATTCAAAATACAGGGGTCAGATAATTATAACCAACCTTTTTAGCAACTCCTCGTTTCCATCTTCTTTCTTGAACGAAATCTGCAGCTAACCACTGCATCTCTTCCAGCAAGTAATCCCAGTGAGCTTTTTTCCTTGGCATTTCTTGCATTTTTGGTAGCCTTCTATCTGACCATAACCCATCCTTACGTAACTCACCAACAGCTTTCAACACTTCTGCCTCTCTTTTTGCCTCAAGAGCAATTTCCTCATTTGAGCCAATAGAATTTTCTAAAACTGCTGACAATGAATGACTTCTTGTAACTGACCGTGTTCCTCCTTGGTTCACCGGCCCATTTGTTAAAGATTGTTGTCCAAATGTACCTGAATTACCTGGCACAGTTGATAAAGACTCTGAAAGAGAGTTTCGAGTACTTGAATATCCCACAGAATGGACATCCCCAGGGGTAGGTAATGACATTGATCTAGAAAAATGTGGTGCAGCTGTTGCATGAGCAGCTCGTGGACTGATATTACCTGTAAAGGGAGACACGTTAGGGCAAGTGCTTTCACTGCCCATTTTCATCTGTGAATAATTGGGGTTCACGTTATATCCACTTTGTAATGTAAGCAGATGATGTTCAACCGTTGCTTGTTCATAAACTTGTCGTGGGATCGAAGTAAAACCGGCTCCAGCACTACCGCCCATCTCAGGGCGTGTCCATGAATACCCAGGGGGCATGTGAGCTGATGGTGAAATTGTGTTTGTCGCAGTTTGTGTTGCCATACTAACATCATCATCCAGCCGACTAGTATTTAAAAAAGCAAGAAGTTGAGGGTTTGGTCTTCTTTTCCACTGTGGATAATCCATCGAATTTCCCCCATTCTGAAGAAAAAATAACTCTTGAAGTTTTTCGCGAAAGTTTGACTTCAATTTTTCTATTTCTTCTGCATAAAATTCAATAACCAACTGTCTGAGTCTAGAGGTTTCTGCAGAGTCTGATGTTTTTGTTGGTGGAGACAACAACACATTTGATGCATTTGGATTTGATGAAGGATTAACAGGGCCTGAAACACTAAATGGAGGCTGACTTCGAGGATTTAAGCATGCTGGTGAAGGTTGAGTAGGGTATCCCGAGGGACTTGTTACTGAATATGACCTCTGCGGCATATGAACTTGTCCATAGCCATGATGGTGAACTGTTCCTGCAGCAGCTGCACCATAACTACTAGTGTACTGTTCTTTGTGATACTTCAAGTCCTCGGGACCAGGAAAACCACTGCCAGTACCAATCCTGTGTTCTGCATGTGAAGGTGAGCGCATTTGAAAATTAACTTCACTTACAGTTTTAGCTGGACTCAACTGGCCTGCTTGACTGACCCCTGACCCAAAGAAATCGGGGGACTTAAGAGCAGTTCCAGTGTCGCGAGAGAAAGTACTGTTAGGAATACTTGAAGTTGCAACACCAGATGAAGGTGACGGTGTGGGTGAAGTATACGTCGGAGGTGCTGAATGATAACGTGATGGAGAAATAATAGACTGATGGGGGTACGGTGAACGCGGAGAAAGTTCACCGTGAGAACGTGCTGACTGACCGTGCGGAAAAGCTCCACGATGAGGGCTGAGGGGAGGAATTGCATGACTCGAGGTAGGTGTTCCACTTGGAGATAACATGAACGGTACAGCTCCCTGCTTGTACGGGGATGTGGGAATATTATCTACCATTTCAGGTACTCTACCTTTGGCTTCACATGCGCGACCAAGCCGGTCTGTATCCTGAGAAGACGTGCGACGAACTCGTCTTCGACTGGGAGTTTCATCATGAAACTTTGAAGAGTCGCTGCTTCGTCGCATCACGACATTTTCAGTCTAACATAATATATGTTCACGGACTCCATGTTCCTGCCATTCTATATGCGAATCTGTATAAAATGTAAGTAAGAAAGAGTTATTTTAAGTTTTGTGTAGATCGAGAGCATGCGCGCTTTTTGCCGCCATTTTGTTGGGCGAACCAACAAACTGTCAATACCATCCACCAAAAAGGAGAGAAAAACAAAACCATCCATCATTAAATTACTTACATATTTGTTGAAAAACATTTAAAGCTTCAGTTTTTACAATTATTGACCGACTACAGCACAATTTCAGGCTACTAATCCACACAAACTTAAAAAATGGTGAAAAGAGGAAACTTCTCTCTCTTTTCAGTACAAACGCGCCCGCTTCGCTAAGACTCATGGGAAACTGTGTTAGTTGTCATGATCAGCAAAAAATAGAATAATTACGTATTGATTATAGAGGATAAATTGGCATCTCTTCGTTTCTCCAAAATTATTGTATCAAGACACTGTATATTTAAAAGTAAAACGCAAAATTAAAATGCAGTTGTAATCACCTTTTTCAAGTTTTCGTGAAACTTATCGAATTTTTTTCAAGGATTTCAGATTGCCCCAATGTCAAATGCATTATGGGTAGAATTTGAAAGGAACCGCGAAAACATTTCGACTTTCGTTTGGCTAATTGATTCACATGTTTTAAGAAATAAACTTAAACGTTTCGTAAATTCTTGCTTCAAACACAAATCATAAGATTGATAAAATGAGACGATCAGCAGCACCATCGATGCATGCATTAAAAAAACCCAAGTTTTCGCCTCCTTTCCTCCACCGAAGCAGCGCGGAGAAAGCAATTGATTCATCATCGCACCAACCTACGGTAAGCTACAGAATGTAGAAAAAGATTAACCTAAACATTTTGCCCTTCTTAAAGATTTAATGGCGTCAGTTTAAAGGACTTGAGCAAAGAAGAGATAGCACTCGCTGTTCGAGCTGCGCTTTTGTTTTAAATAGACGATTAGACGAAATAGACACTCTTGCGCGTCCTGTCTTTGTTAACGCCGGCTCTAACCAAAGCATTGACCGGCTGACAACTTGAAAACATCTGGTTTAAAGATGGGTTTCATCCTTTGTATAATGTAATAATAAAATCAATAAGATTTACTGGCTAGTTTTTGGAGGCTGGACGAGTGTGGTTATTGTCGTTATTTGACATATAATATAAATATTTTGTTTCATGAAGTAGTACTAAGCAGCCTGCACTAGTACTTGACTGATCATGACAGTGCCTAAATGTTCGACATTTCACCGTTTTAGGCTATTCAAAATAAATTATGACGTAATATTAGTTCTGGTTATATTTTTAAGCAAAATTTGAAGTTATTTAAAGATAATTACTATCATTTGCTTCAGAAAGTAGCCAGTTGTATTTTAGTAAAATTTTTCTGAACGCCCCAGGATGCCCCCCCCCCCCCTATTGAACGTTCATTGAACATCCATCCTCTATTAAGCGTGCATTGAACATCAATCCTCTCTTGAACGTTCATTGAACATCCATCCTCTATTAAACGTTCATTGTTCGTTGAAGACCCATCCTCTATTGATCGTTCAT
>JAOBRD020262211.1:12487-23610 GCA_027575215.2 Hydrozoanthus sils
AGGAACATGATAATTAATACAGACTGTGGAAAAATGATCAGGAACATGATAATTAATACAGACTGTGGAAAAATGATGGGGAGTAGGAGAAAGCAAGTAGTAATCACATTTTGAAGACTTAAGAGCACAAGATAGGTGAACTTTCATTTTGAATTCTTTGTTATTGCGTTAGATTGTCAAAACAGCCTCCTGGACGGTACTTTAGCAAGAAATGAATTTTGAAATACTTAGAACAGAGGTTAAGCATGCTATTGTATTGTCGAGGCTAGGAAATTTGATTGCAAGTGAAAAATACGCAAATACTCAAACTCACTAGAAATATTCTTTTGGAACAAGACAAAAAGAAAATATTTGAAAGCTGGAAAAGGTGAATTGCTGCAAAATAAAGAAAGGTCAACAATGGTTGTACCTTTTTTTGTTTGAAAGAAGTGCTCCTCAAGTTGAAAAACCCAGAAAATATCCCGATTCATTGACGGGAATCGAACCCAATACCCTTTGATTACTGGTCAGATGCTCTATCCAATGGTTAAGCTCTTCTATATAAATTATTTTCCAGTAATACCTTTATTCTGTCAGAATTAAGCTAAGATTGGCTTACAAATGAACTAACTAACAGTTCCAAACCAAATTCCAACAGTGAACTATACCTCTTGCATCACCGTCTGACTAGTTATAGATCCTGCAGAGGACCTCTTACTGGCAGTTTCACGATCTGCATTTCCGTCTTCTTCAACAACAGTTGGAAGGTTTTTCTGAATCCTACCACCAGAAAACATCTTGTCAACGATCTCTGCGGCTGAAGAAGACTGTTGCAGCGAAACACCTCCAGTTCGCCGCTGCCTTGTTCCTTGGATAGCTTTGTTTCCACCTGTATCCATAAATAAATTAATGATAGGTTCTTATAGAAATGGTATTTCGTGGGGTCTAAGGTCTATAGCATGGTCATGTTTGAGGTTTTCAATCAATAAGGTGCCAATTTAATGATCTACAAGACATAAGAATCTAAGCTCAACAATTATACTGTATTTTCAATGGATTGATAACCTTCCACAAAACCTGGCATCAAACAGTTATAGGAGGGCTTGTCTCCAGCAGTCCTGAAGTTGTAGTTGCACCTGAATCGCCCAACACTGTCAGCTATTGCCTTGCTCTGTGCATGAGAAGTGTTGCCGGAAGTTCCATGTTTTATACTACCACTCTGTAGTAGAAACGATTTGCTGGATTGCGAACGAGACCACATGCTGAGAACTGGATAAAAATAAAAGCTAAAAGTTACCGCGGATAAGGAAGTGAAAACCTTCGCATTAGAAAATTGGTTAGAAATTGTACGTTAGGCCTACAAAATTGTAAAACCAAAACTTTCCTTTTTTAAGAGTTTAGAACTAAACCAAGCCATTATAGAAATCATTTCCCAGCTGGAGCTGGCAAAATGAGGTGAACACATCCAATTTTCTCACCTGTAGGCCGTTTGACAAGTTCCTTAGTAGGATCCACCGATGACTCACTACTGGGATTACCATGAGGAGATCCAGCTGCACTTCGTGGACTTCCTACTGACACAAAATCTGCATTCTCTATCAATAAATGTTTGAAACGCCTGATAAAGAACTGTCCACACAGTGGTGTGTAGTGAGGAATGACTCGATGAAGAATCCGACAGGTGTGTATGAGCAACAGCCTATCTCTTGGTACAGCGTCATACTGATGCTCGATACACTTGTAAAGGATCTTCAGTGACGATGCCTTCACAGTATCTAGAAGGGTAACTGCTCTTATCGCCACTGAAAACAATTACATAACAATAAATTCAGAACAAAGTTGACAAGTTGAGCTTTTAATGTAAGTAGCTTTTCAACTATCTGCATCCATATTTCTATCATACTCGTCAACAAAATCCTTATTAATAAAAGGATACTATTCCATTGTTTGGTTAGTCTGTTAAAGCCTTCTGTTGTTGCGTGTTCGAAATGTTGACGTCCGGATAAAGCACACTATCTTAGTTAAATAGATGCGCAGGAATACAAAGATAACGAAAGAAACTGTCAATACATCAATAATAGCTACTATGTCCTGCGTGGGCCAATAAAAACCATAGAAGGGACACTAAAAACAAATAAACACGTAAAAAAAACAAAACGAGTAAAATTTGTAGACATTTCAATGCTTTGAATAGTTGTAGACTGAGTGTTAATTCGACATATAGACCAATTACCTGGTGCACACACATCTTCTACTGCACCGACTAAATACGTAAAACAATGGGCTAATGCTGACATAGCCATGCTGGTTGTTTTCACGTTTTCTTTATCAAGAAATCTCGCTAGTACTGTGACCTTCTCCACTGCTCCAAACCTCTCGCGCCAGTCGTCATCAGTGATTGCCTTTTCTACTTCGTCACAGAGTTTCTCAGCACCAAATGGAAGACAGATGTTGTGTAAGAGTACTTGTACGCTTATGTTTGACAATTCCGAATGTTCAGCTTGTAACAAACCCCAAAGACTAAAATAACAAACGGGGTACTAGTTAAAAGCTAAAACATGACTATTACGACAGCACTTAAAACCCAAAACCTATTTTATACAGCTTGTTAGTGAAGTGGTCCTTTCTTGATATTTAAGCTATTGCAACTTTTGACCTAAAAGAATGAAACCGTGCAAAAAAAAAACAACACAAAAATGGAAAACCTAAAATTATAAATTAAAAAGTCTCGCCTATATAACAATATACATTAATATATGGACCTCTGAAAACTAACAGTTGATTATGACAAATGTGTTCTCAACAATTGGAGGATTTCAGCCATTGTTATTAATGTGTCAACTGTTATTTGATTGGTGGTTTAAGACAAAGGTTTCTTTGTTTTATAACTTGAAGGTGTTTGGATTTGAAAAGGTTTGTTTGTAAACATTACGTCAGCTGAAACTTGCTTATTGGAAGCGTAAAGGTTGGCAATATTAACTGCTTGTTCTAAAGTATGATAAATAAAGATGAACACATACCAAGCAAATGATACGACGCTCTTGAACATATGTTCTTCCGTCAGTTGCAACCAAACAGTTACTCAAATTGTATCTGCTTTGTATATTGGTTTCTTTCTTAATGACTCTAATACCTTTCAAATGATAAATTTCAATTTACTCTCTTACCTGAGCTTGCTATGGGACAAGGACCACCTAAACAGACTTTGGGATAAAAAAAACACCTTAACATTCTTTGGGGTGAACATACTTTGGGATAAAGAACACCTTAACATTCTTTGGGATGAACATACTTTGGGATAAAAAACACCTTAACATTCTTTAGGGTGAACATACTTTGGGATAAAGAACACCTCTTGAAGATAAGCTAGAAAATCAACGTCTGCCATTAAAGCCACACGCAGGTAGTCTCCACGAAGAACCAATACTTTCAAACACTTCAAAATATTCAATTGCACATTGTGATCCTCTTGTTTAGGCAACTCCTGTAAAAAACATCGCAAAAGAAATTGTATGAGCTAAAAACTGTTAATAAAAACGGAGATATGGGACATAACAACCCATTAATTGGTCTCCATTCCCCAAGTATGCAAAGGTGTTTAAAACTTTTACATAAGAATTATTATTCGTGTCATCAATCCTCGAGTCGTTTCGCCTGTCTTTGCAATCTTACTGAAAATCCTTCAGAATGAAATAATTTTCAAAGTTCTTGCGTGAGACAAAATACCTATTTCAAAATGCTTTATCTATTCATAGGTTTTACAAGGAACAGCTACCAATTCAATGGGAAAACAAGAACACGAAAATTATTGGGGAGGGCATTGTGGGAAGCAAGACAATAGTAAGAGGTCGATAAGCACATAACATAGTGAACGAGTGGTGGGCAGGTTTGATGGGAAAACTGAAATGCAGACTCAACTCATCATCTTGCTATTAACTACAGCTAGGCCATGGCCGACTACTGGTATTCATTTGATTTGTAGAATGGTTTTCAAGATTCTTGACAAGTTCAACGGTAAAATTGGTTTAACCCAGTTCATTTTTCGGGTTTCCATTCGTTGGGAAAAGCAGATTCCACGAAACATGGGAAAACATTTCCTTTTATAGCCAAACAAGCTCACACAGCTACCATTTATTGAAAGTTTCTGACAGCTTTTGTACACCTGGAAGGAAAATATTCCATCAAAGGTGGGTAAAGTTCCAAGTACGCATTGGCAGCAAAGTGGTCAAGAAGCTGATATTATGTTTTTTCTTGGGCAAAACGCAGTTTAATCAACTTGTTTATGTGATAAATGAACATGTGTGGATGTCACCCTCGGCCTGCATACAGTCACTGTTTCACTCATTCATGCATTTGAGCTACTGGCGAAGCAGTCACACTACAGATAATTGCCACCACACCACATACCTTAAGTAGCCCCATCAGCAACTGCAACTGAGGGTAATTCTCAAACACAGTGTTCCAACTACTCGTACTAGCGCCACTTCTCCACGAACCAATACTACCAGTCATGCTTTGCAGGCTCGAAAATGGCATAGCTAGATCTGTAGCATCAGAAGGTGTATCGGGTTGACTTTGGATTGTCTCAGATTCTGGTTCTGGTAAATCCGGGATATCTCCTCCTGGTGAGTCACCAAGTGGTACCGATGTCTGGGGTTCTGAGAACACCTCTTCATTGGTTTCTGTCTGTCTGCTGATGCGTGACTCTGTAAGAAACACACTTTGGACTTTAATCGAGTTTCGATTGATCAACATGATAAACGTTATAGGGGCAACCATGGTTACAAAAAGAAGATATAAAGGAATAATATAGAACACACATGTGTTGATTTGAAATAGTTCAAGACTGACAACAACATTTAAAATTATAAAGATTCCTAAATTTAGATCTTCGGCCAACTGCAGCTTTCATCAGTTTTCAAGTTATGGTTTGCAAAAAAAGTTTTTGATGAACATCTATTCCCAACAAAGGACTTATAAGCCTTCGGAAGTCAATGTGTTCGATAATGGTCTTTATGCATGATGACGTCAAAAATGCATCAAAGTGAATCTTAGTGGTGAAATGCTATGCGAGATTGCATAAGTTTTGGATCAGTCTTAACTGTTTTTACTGTTCAGCAGTTCATTATGTCTGTTCTACCATGTTTATTCACTGGAATTTTCCTTACACTGTATAATATAGCAAGTAAGTATCACCACCAAGCCTCGTTTAAAAGCAGGAAAATGCTATTGTGTCCTCTTCATGCATAAGGTCTATTGCATTTGAATCCCGACTGAAATGCTGCCTTTCCAAAAAAAAAACGTTTCTTTTGGTTAGAAAGGCTATGTCCTAGCCACTCAGCGTATTTAAGATGGAGGCTGTGTCCAGTTAAGTTGGACAAATTGCACTTGACTCATTATATACACCTCGTTGTTGATGTATAGTTGGACGGTCTGTTGGTTGTTGTTGAAGATATTTGTCAGGTTCAGGTTGGTGATTGTACTAAATATACTCTTCAACACACCATTAACATTTTCGGACACAACACTTTTCATGTAGGATATTAGGGCGACGCCTTACACAAGCGGCAACTTGATGATCTCGTTATATTCCGAACAAGTATACACAAAAGAGAACCACTTACCTAAACTCTTGAAAGATGCAGTACGACTAGCTTGGTTGCTGCGAGCCAGAGCTCCGTAAGCGACAGCATTTAGCGTATCCTCCTCTGCGAAACTGGTGGTTGCTTGAGGGAAGACGGCATCAAGGAGAACAAAAGCCAGTTTAAACCAGAGATTGATCACTTCACATCCTTCACAGATCTCTGTGTGACTGCCGTGATTGACTCCCCATGGAGTGTCCAACATAAGCTTAAGGAGTCGCTTAATATCTTCTCGCTCCATAGCTTTCAGTACACGCCCTTCTCTCTGAAACTGTATGGAGATCTACAACAAAACGTTAAACAAAAAAATTAAATAAATAAACCATTTGAGGAAGCTGTGAAACATTTGAATAACGTTTTAAGAAAAGCGCTGTAAAGAAAATGGCCCACACAGAGAACCAACAAGGTCTCTCTCACCCCTCTAGTATTGGAACGTTTAACCTCCGGAACAAATCTACCGATTCTCTACTTTCTGATCTACAATACGTTTGACCCCTTCGTGATTGGGACCTATGACCTCAGAACAAACGTATCGATGCCCTATTTATTGATCTACAATATCTCTGACCCCTCAGCGATTAAAACCTATGACTTCTAGAACAAGACTAATTTATCGATGATCAACATACGAATCTACGATATCTCTGACCTCTTCCGGAATTGGAATCTATGACCTTTGGAACAAACCTACCGATACCTTACTAACTTGTGTACGTTGTCAGCTTGGAAGTGGTCGTGAGAACTAAAGCAGAAAATCTTTCTACTTGTCCAAAATGCTGATAATAAAAGATCCTTCTACTTATCAAAGTGCTGTTACAAAAGATCTTTCACTTATCCGAGTACTGATACAAAAGATCTTTCTACTTATCCAGCAGACAGTGATACAAAAATCCTCTACCTATCCAAATGCTGACACAAAAGATCTTTCTACTTATCCAAGTGCTGATAAAAAAGATCTTTCTACCTATCCAAGTGCCGATACAAAGTTATTTCTACATTGTCAGAGCTGAAGTTCTATGTTGCATTTCTGATCTATACTGATCAAAACAACCAATGAACGTGTCTTACCTGCTTAACCAACAGGTCCAACATCATAATGAAGCAGGAGACGGTGGAATTGAGCTCTGTTAGGTCGCCAGACACACTTGTCGCGGAAGTAGGAGGAGATTCTATTGTAGGGGACAGCGGTTCAACACCTGTGTATACTGGGAAAGGAAACATGGTAGAGATCCCTTCGCTACATTCGGTGTAAGTCTGAATACAATGGATGAACATTGTCAGGAGAACATGCGGTTTCACAACCAGGTTCAATTGAGAGATTATCTGTTGACAAAAACGTGTTTTTATCTTCAGAGAACATTTGAAACAAATCGATAAATCAGTCAAACAATCAATTAGTTAATCATTTAGTCTCAATCAATCAACCAATTGAAAAACCATATACAAGTCAACAAAAGGCATCGTGTACAAGGATACACAAACCCTAACCCTAAAGCAGATTGTATTGAACTGGGACTCGCACTATAAAAGGGCCTGAACCAGGCGCTCGTCACCTTCAGTTGAAACGGTAATATACAATATTTTAAATAATAAACTAGACACCGTAAAGGCGTTCACTGGGCTACCTGTTTGTCAAGTAGCCCTTGTTCGTACTTCATTTTTGGATACACCAGTGTATGTTCACCCCAAAGAATGTTAAGGTGTTTTTTTATCCCAAAGTCTGTTTAGGTGTTCCTTGTCCCATAGCAAGCTTAGGTTGTGCTGTGTTTCTTTCCCTCACCACGATCGAGCAAGAAATTAATCTTGTGAGTCCAGAGTCCGAAAAACGTGCTTGAGCTGGCGCCGCAAGGAATAATTATTGAGTTTAGAAATTAGTCTGGTCGACAACGACAACGACGACCATAGAAAAACAACTGCAGACTATGACTGGGACTACCACAGGTAGCCCAGTAAAAATAGACGGACTACTCATGTGCAAAATTGTTTCATGTAACATATAGATAAAATAACTAATTACTTCAAGTGTATATATCACTATCATGGAACTTGGTCTGTTAGAAAGGGATTTTGAAAAAGAAGAAAATATCGTTTATTTCATTAAAATAACTCTTTTGGTTGCTGAGGTATTAAGGTTTTTCAAATATGCAAATTACCAACGTTGTGACGTCAAAGTCGGGAGTCCAAAGGAAAAAATTACAAAACAGTCAGTATTTTTTGAAATATCAGATCATTGATACTGAAACTCTGCACTTTAACTCAAACACAAACACATGTTATAGACATAACGGTTGTTTTTTAATTTTTCTTTTTGGATTCCCGACTTTGACGTCGAATGGAAATGTTTATCTATATGAGTTTTACACTTGCGCAAAATATAAGCAAACTATACAATCGTAGCACAGTTTAGGCAAAACGGGTATTGAGCAAAATGTAATCAAATTTGAAAAAAATTGTATTTTCAGCAACAAAAGACCAAACATGTGCAAAAGTTGGGTATAATTTTAGCTAAATATAAGCAATGATTGAGCAAACCTTTACGAAACTAGACACCTAAAAGCGTTTACTCGGACTACACAGGAAAAGAAGAAACCTCAGAAGTGCGAAATTATAAATAGAAATCCAAGATACACATCTCCAAGTTTAATTTAGCGACAAATATTTAGGTTTGGTCGCCAAAGAATATTTTTTGGCGCCAAAATAGATTGAGAAACAATGTATATCTGTTCTACGACTTCCGTATCCCAAAACACGCGTGCAAAAAAAAAAAAAACTCCATCTGCTTCAGAAACAGTTAAGTGGACAAGTTCGCACTCGTCAGAATCATCTAATTCATGTGGTTGTAGCTAATTGGGTTATTGTTTTGAACACCATTCAACAGAGTTTAAGATTTCCCCACTCAAAAAGCAGAAGTTTGAAAAATAAATGACTTTTTAGCGTACTAAGAGGCTACAAAGGTCACACGCTTGGATGAGAATGCCGACATTTTCAAGTTTATTACCAAAAAGCAGTTCAAATTACGTTAATTAAATGATAACTGATAACATAACTGAAAATTTATTTACGAAGAACGAGCACTGAAACTTACAAGCTTTTTATGAACCTGTCACTGTGCACTGTTATGTCAATGTCGTTAAGACAACACAAAAACATTTTATTGCTCGGTTGATTTGTCATAATATGTTTGTGTTCAAAAGAACTACATACTGTTCATCACAAATACACATCTGTTTAGTCAACTTTATTGCAAAAAACCGAGTTTAAAAAGTTTTATATGACGCAGTTTCGTTTTAGTGCATACATCTATCCCACAATCGTTAGACGTTTTTTTAAAATATAGCGTCCCAATCGCAATACGAAAATGAAGAACCAGCGTAGAATCATTAAGTAGCTCCCAAGCTAATAAACCTTTATGCAATTACGAGCAGATCGCGATCAAATTGCGAGCAGATCGCGACCAGTGACCATGGTCTGCTTCCGAGATGACCGCGATAAATGTACATGTAAGATTCTAAGAACCACTACATAACCAAAGCTATACTTATATGATTGACTACAACACTAAAACTTATCTTGTTTAGTTAGAACTGTAACTTGTGAAGTTATTTGACAATTAGAATTGTAGGTTTTGTGTTTTGTGTTCACATTATCAAGCTTTAAGTTTCCTTCTTCCTCAGCCGAAGGTAAACTATAACGGACATTCGACTAGATTAGCACGTCATTTAGGGTTCGCCCTCACCCTCCCCCAACTGTAAAGTGTGAATTATTACATAATTTTTTGTAGGCACATGTCCAAAATGGTGGAAATAAAATATGATGTTGATGTTGTTGCTAACCTGAAGCCAACTCAACGCCATGAATAGCTGCTTTGGAATGGCAGACTCAAGAGCTCGTTTAACAAACCCAAGAGTATTCTCCCGTGAAAATCGAAACGGTGATAGTACTGGATCAAAAAGGTTGCTGTGGATGAACAGTAAAATTTAAGTATGAGTTCTGATATTTATCCTACAATACTTGTAAACAAACAATGAAGTACTCCTGGCTTCTAGTAACAAACCTCAAAAAGAAAGTGCTTTTTCAAAAGGCTAAAATCCTTAGTACCTGCAAATGCCAATTTGGCCTAAAAAATGAACGCTGTAAAGATATGGAGTTCTGGAGGTACTAGAGCTAGAAGTCACAGCCATGATTTTCCCGAAATATATTGCACTTCAAAACTCTTGAAAAGGACTTTTTTCGCAATAAGGACATTGAAGCCAAACTGAGGTGAAAACTTATTAACTAAAAGTTTAACTAGCATTGTCCGAGGGAATGAAAGATTTTCCTCAAGAGGAAAGGGACAAGCGATTCACTCCAGTTGAACTCACCACAGAAGTGTTTTAAATTTCCCTAGGTCTTCCGGTGGAACGTCCGACTTGATGGCTTCCATCCACAGTGGCATAATATTCTCCCACACCTGCACAGCAACAAAAAAGAATTACAATTGTCTGCCTGTCAACGGAACACATTTCTAACCAGATGCTTTAAAAGGGGGTGTTATTCCACGTTATTGTCGGTTCATGAGTTAGCTGAGAAAAGTGATAAACAAATATATTGGAAACTCGACGGCCAGCTCCGTCATCTAGTGAGATTCTTGCTGCCAAAGGAAAAAGAAATAAACTACAATTTGAGAAGAGCACACACAAAGCGGCCTGTTGTCAACACTGAATAATTTAAGAACTGCTTTGCGAACAGACTAGTTTTCCAATTTGATTACAACATAACGTCAGGAAACCAAAGATCTGTTGTAATGTGCATGAACTGCTGTGAGTTCCTAGACAAGAGAGTGGCACATAAAAATGTCGTTTAACATAGAAACACTTTTGAACAAAGGCTGCAGACATTTTGGGAAAAAATTGGAAGAAGACAGAAAGAGTACAAGTAGGAAAAAAGATTTAATATCATATAAATGAACAGGAATGTACAAGTAAAGAGGGATGCAGCAGTTATTTATCTATCCTGCCTTCGACTACGAGTTATCTCCCCAAAAACTGAACGACCCTAGCTATATGTTAATCTTTACGAAACGTGTAACCTTTACTTTGTCACTAACAAAAGCAGAGTACAAAAATTCCAAATTCAAACTAATTGGTCGTTGTTATTTCTTTCATTTAAAAATTTCGCTTCTTCAAATCATAACTAAAAAAGACTGTAGTCCGTAACTATAGCTACAGCCATACGAAAAATAACCTCTAGAGGAGAAGAGACAAAGTTTAAACAAAAATACTTGGCGTAAAACGAAGGAGGCAGAGATGAAAGATAAAGGGCATACGTAGAATACCACCCTACGAAAGGCCAAAACAGACAGGAATGGAGATTTTTAGTTGTTGCCCTACACGCCAGGAGACAGAACTGGCAGCAACTAAGTAATAGCTGTTATCTAACCAGATCTACCGGAATTTCTGGAAACTTTCAACCTCAGTACATCTTCAGTAAACCTAAGCTGAACCATACTCAACCTTTATTCCT